>JARHVA010000528.1:655000-742500 GCA_037957365.1 Torreya grandis
AAATTAGAATTTTTAGATGGAATATTTTTAAATTTTAATAAATAATAATAATAAATACAAATTTGATTTGTCACTAGCAATAACAATAAGTGGTGCCAATAAACTTGAGTGCAATTTAAAAAGTATATATATATATATATATATATATATATATATATATATATATATATATATATATATATATATATATCCAATCATTAGTAGTTAAATAGAATATTTCCTAATATTACCCTAGGGAATATGTTAAATATTTCAAATAAAACTATAACATTATCATAATAATATGTTAAATCATGTAATTTAATTGGTTGAAATAAAAAAACTAATTGTTCAATCGATTCCTATAGTTCCCTAGGTAGGGACTAATAGAAAATAGAATAAATTACATAATAATATTTAGAAAGAGATGAGAAAAAATAAAGAAGTTTAACACCCTGATCTTATGGTATTATAATTGTAAAAATATTTAATGGGTGTTGTAGAGATTTTTTATAAGTAGATATACATTGAAATGGTTTTATAAATTTTAAATATTACAAAATTTAAATTTGCAAAGAAAATCTAGGAAGTTTGAATGTTAAAAAGAATTATTAAACAAATTTTTATTGGTTTTAAAGTTTTTTTTTGTTCCTAAATTTTCTCTACAAGTTCTCCAAATTCCTTCTCCCAACATTTACTCATCTTTGAAAATTTCTTTCCTATGCAGTTGTTGTTCCTATTTTTGAAAGAAAGATTCTATTTTAACAAATTTAAGAAATTTAAACTTACATGGAACCCCCTTTAATTGCAAAATAATTGTAGTTTCTCCCTCCACAGAACCACTTTATAAGCCTATTATCCAATTGGAAAAAATGAGTTTTGGAATTAAAATAAATGTTATGAGATGCATTGGTGTTAGACAAAATTTAGCTATTGTTACTGATAAAGAAGGCCACCAACATGTATGGAAATTAAAGCACGAGAGAACTAGAAGCACAACTAAACGATGTTATTTGTGACTGTTACATAGAAATGGTGATGGATCATCATAGTGGTAGCAAACTCCTAATGATCAACCTCATGTCAGTGTCTAGGTTTCTTGGTCCACCAAGCTAATTTGATGAAAGAATTATACAAAGATTATGTTACTATTTTTAATTTATTGATATTGGTATTAATGTTTTAATATTTTTTGAAACTTAAAATCAACACATGTTAATATTAAATTTAATTTAAATTTATTGATATTGGTATTAATGCTTTAATATTAAATTTAATTTAAATAAATATTCTTAAATAATATTTATAAAATATACTAATATTTATATAATAAATTTAAGTAAAATTTTATATTTATTATTTTAATATACATTTTGATCTTTTCAATTTATTAAATGGAAAGAAACTATTTTTAAAATAATTCTATTAATTCTGTTTTAATAGAAACTAATAACTTACTCTCGATTTGAATCATACTTCCCTACCTCTTATATATTGAATAAAATAAATCTATAAATAATTAAATATATTAACTTGGAAAATTAAAGATGAAAGGAATGTTGACTATCTAGAATACATTTAGAATGGCTACCACCCAATTCATTCACATGTCCAAATGCATTTTATTTGGGATATTATTCTAGCGGCTAATAGGTCTCAGATTATAATTGATTTCCTTGTTCCTCCCATAACATGTTTTTTTCATATCATTGTGCTATTCCCTAGAAGTAATGTATGCTATTACAATTTATTCATTTAATAAATATTCTTAACTAATGCAATAAAGATCAAATTTATTCGCAAATTATTCTTCTAAATTTAGCTCAGCGAAAAAATATATAAAAGAAATTTACAACATAATCAACTACCGACTATCTCATTGGCTCATTAATTTTTGCATGCAACCCTTAGCCTAATAAATATTTTTTTAACTGAAAATAAATGAAACCCAATGTCATTATTCTACGACATTCACGAATTTTCTCTTTTTTATAGAGGTAACATTATGTTATTGGAGATATAAAGCTTTCGTCTTTAGTTTTTCTCAAAAATATTGAATGAAAAAAAAATTGAGATTAAATTTATATTTAAAAAAAAATTATATTATAAAATGAGAAAAGATTATTAATATTATTATTAAAGATTTACGTATTTAATATTTTTTTGCGATAATGAAAGACATGTTTGTAAGCATGAAAAATTATTTAAATTTTTTCATTTAGAGATTTATATATGTTTTCTCTCAAATAATTTTAATAACTATATACATCTAGATCAGTTTTAACATTTATATTGATAATTTCTAATAATAACTTCAAAATATTTAATTTTGATAGAACGAATCATTTTGTTTTAAAGAATAATTTTATTTATACTTAATTAAGATATCATAATTTTCTTTTCCAAAAACTTAATATGATGAAGACATCTTCTATATACCAATACTTCCATATTCATCGTAATCAATACCAAAATGTTTTTTCTTCACATATTTGAAAATAATAATAGATATAATAATTAACATTGTTCATCTATCAAAATGGTATAACTTTTCAATATAGAATTATTACAAATATACTACATTAAAAAATTAAAAATTAAATTTGATTCATTCTTACTATTTACCAACTTAATATTCTTGAGAGCATCACAAAAAAAAAACACATAATACATTCTTATTATAATTAATACTCTTAATAACATAATACCTAATCATATGCTCTACTTTTATTTTAATATTAAAAAAATAGATTACTTAACAAACATTTATAATATTTCTATTCTCACCCATAATCTTTGATTACAGAGAGTGATTCTATTTATTGATCTAAAAGTTACTTATAGAGTTTATTTCAAAACCTGTTATCACTGTACCAAACGAAATTTGAAAATACTCTTTTATTTATGATTCTTTCAAGGAATAGTTGAATTTCATTGATATTTGTTATTATAACGTAAAATTGACTATTCGCTCTATTAAAATAATAATAATAATTTGAAAAGATGGCTCCACACCATGTTTTAAGAAACAATAATAAGTTAAAAAGAACCCTGGTTGAATTTGAATGCGAGTTCATTCATCCCCTCGGTTGATTTGTAAATATAAAACATCTCATCTGTGAAAAAAAATACACAGAGAATCCCACTATTCTCAAGAGCTGCGGGATATTTTAATTTCTTTTAGTGTTTTAATTTTATTACCTTGGTAATTGCCGTGTTTTTAAAACACGCAACGTCCAGTTACGCTCTTCAAGTTTTAAATACTATTTCTGTGTGAAGACAAAAGTCAATACCGGTATAAGAACGATGGTATTCGCTGGTTGTTCAAATGCACTACCGTTTTTAAATAAGAATGGTGGTATTCGCTGATTTAATTGAGTAGCAGCAAAAAAATTGTAAACCAGCCAAATCCAATTGCTCCATGACGAAAGCAGTGATGCCCATGGACGCCAATTAGACTATAAATATCCAAATGCACTACCGTTTTTAAATATATGTACTAAACAAAACGGATTAAGATTTATGGATAACGCGTACGTCGGATTCTGCTGATGAAGCAAACCATGTTTGCAGAAAAAAAAATGATTGCGAAAAGCAGTCTTTATGCGGCGTGCTAGTCCCCAGGCCCCACTATGGTTGGGCAATGGCTAACCAGCCATCAAAAAGACATGGGCCATCAAAAAGACATGGCCTAACATAACGTACCGTCCGGTCTTCGGCTGTCAATTCTGCGCTCCATGTCAGTCCAATCTTCACCTGCATTGCCCCACATCATAGTTATGACCCGATTTGACGTCGTCTCCATACGTATTTCAGCAGTCCCGTCACTTGTGGGATCCTGACTTCACCGTGCATTTGCCAGGCACCGTGTGAACACAATCTACCGTGCAATTCTCTCGTGGCTCTAACGTTCCTGCCGGTTCGTATGAATGCAATATTCATTTTTATCTTAAAGATAAGTATTAAAGAAAAAAAAAAAGTTGAACTTTCCCTAAATAATATTTTTAACTCTCGTTCCCCAAATAATATCTCAACTCCCTTTTCCGAATTAAAATCTAACGATGATTTGGATGTTTAGAATTCTTTTTGTAAATATTTTAATGATTTGGATGTTCAGAATTCTCTTTCCAAATATTTTAATACTTTTGTGCAGAGAAATTAACCCACTGAGATTCTCCAAACAAAATTTAACGATGACTTAGATGTTTAAAATTATTTTTACAACTACTTCAATACTTTTGTGTAGAGAAATTAACCCACTGAAATAATTAATATTATCCCATTGATGACTTGGACATTTGATTTTTTTACAAATACTTTAATGTTTTCGTGTAGAGATATTAACTACCGAGATGATTAATAATAACTTAAACGTTTAATATTCTTTTTACAAATACCTTAATGCTCGTCTATAATATTGATCCATTGAAATAATTAATATTAATTTATTACAATAATTTCTTTTCTACTTTCACTACCATAAACTCACATTTAAAACTCTTTTTACAAATACCTTAATACTCTCGTATAAAATACTAAGTCACTGAAATAATGAATATTGACCCAGTGAGATAATTTATTTTCAACGTTGACTTACGTAGACTTTAGAGTAAACTACTCCAATTCGAAACTAAATTCAACACAAATGTCTTTAGATGTCTTTCCATGAAAGAATCCCATTCACATGTAGATAATAGCTAAGAAGCTTGAGGGTGTATATGACATGCATGTGAATGATGAAGGCGGTGTACACTAATTCCCATGAAGATTTCACCACATTAACATGAGTGAGTGAAAATTTGACTCGTAAATATTGGGCAATGGCTATCTAGCCATAAAAAAGACATGGCCTAACCGGTTCTAGTCCCATCTTTCTAAGATGATTTTTGGTTGCAAACCCTGTATACGTTATTAGGATATGTCAGAAACAAGTAAATAGTTATTCATCTCGTAAAATGATGTCACACAAAAATTAGAATAAAACCTTGTTTCATTATTAGGATATAGGAATAAGGTATCTATTTTTTGTATTCATAATATGGTAAGGTGTTTCTTATATAAATTGAGTTGTAACTTACTTTTATATGTTTTAAGTTATTTATAGGCTTAATTTAGACTATTTCATATAATGAATTATAAAAGAATTATTTTATTCTACTGAAGTATGATAATAAAAATAAAAATAATATTATTTTAGTTATTATATATATTTTCATGAATTTTAAATATGAAACATTCTAATAAGATTTGAATAAATTACATAATTATGTTTTTAAAATAATATTTATTGAGAAAGCATTTTACATTAAAAAAACAAACTACAACTAATATAAATTTAAAAATATTTATGGTTATTACATTAATATTTTTAAAAATAACACATGTATTATCAAAGTAAAATAAATTAATTCTTTAAATAAATAAAAATATCTCTTTAGTAAATAATGTTTAAAATAAAATGATATAATTTTTAATTAAATAAAATAACTCTCAAGTAAATAAAATTAGTTTTTATTAATCAGTAGAGCTTTTCAAGATTCTAATCCTTGAAAATAAAAAATAGAACTTCATACGATGAACTATATAATGTACATAAAATTAAAAAATTAGTAGTTTTTACATTGATATATTTAAGATATTTATACTAGTTTGTGTTACAATTTTTAATTAAAATTATTTTTATTTTATGGAGCCTAAAATTATAAATATATATTTATAAATATAAATACAAGTCTATTTTGAATATAATGTTTATTAAAAGGTCAAATATATAGAATATAACTAACATAAGCTTTAACATCATAAAATACATAAAATTTAGATATATCATTGTGAAGTGATTAATAATTAATTTATTAGCTAAATATCATAGACTATTTGATAAAGGATTATAGCCAATTTATACATGTAAATAAAATGTATTCAATCCTTAAGGGAGCTATATGTGAGCAAAATTAAATATTCATTGTAATCAAAATGATAATAAAGAAGGTCAGTTATGAGGCATTTGTGGAAAGGAGAGGGTAATTTTTTTCATATTAAATTACACTTTGTGAGGTAAGTTGTGAGATATTTGGAGAAATAAAAAATGTCAAAATAATAGTAAAAGTGGAGCAAAATCCACTCCCAAAAAATGCCAAAATAATAGTTTACCATAAACCTCCCTAAAAATCCATCCATAACACCCCAAATTTTTTAACCAATTCAAGATAAATATTAATAACCAAAAAATATGAGACCAATTTTTGAAAAATCTTATTAAGTAATAGTTTTGAGAAGGAAATTCTTATTTATAACTATCACTATTAAACAATATATTGGAATTATCAAAGTAGATCATAAAGTGTTTGTACTTGATAGTTTTACCTAAATTATAATTTACCCTTTATGTCCAAATCATTTTAGGTTTTGAATTTTAAAATATCTCTCATTATTTTTAAGGTTAAGCTCTAGTGCAAGCAAAGTCATATCACCTAAAATTTATTTTATTTCAAATAGAATTTAAAACAATCATTGTTGTGATGGAAAGTTGAAGCAATAACAAACTAAACTCCTCAAGATTATGTTTGATAATGCTACTAAGAGGACCACTCAAACTACAAATAATACAAATCAATAAAAGATAGAAACTAATGTACCAACCTTATTTGATAATGTGAATAATAATATAAGTAAAATAAATCCAATGCCTTTTTATTTAACACTTATTATTGAAAAAATGTTCATAAAACTATGATATAATCTAGTTCTAGTATTATTTTCATGCCTAATAAAATTGTTTATGCATTAGAACTCATATATAGAAAAAGGAATCATATAGTTAGATGGGAAAATGATACAAATAATAGATTAAAAAATATCTTCTCCCTAATTTATATTCTTGTTCAAATATAATAGTCCCACAAGATTCAATGGTATTTGATATTCCATAAAATTTTATTCTACATTTATCTAGATAGTTCACCACAAAATTAAGTGGATTGAACACATCTTATTCTAAGGATTGGGTATGAGTCCAAGTTAAAATTCCTAACCATGCCTTTCTTAAAGGGGAATATTACCATGAGATGATTATGTACTTTGAACCAAATCATAACATGAAGAGGATTTTTCAAGGTAGTTACTACCTAAAATAGAGGAAGCATATGTAGATCAAATTATTTAGTTGAAGAATAAAAAATCTTAAACAACTTAATGCAAATGAAATGATTATGCAATGGTGAAAACATGGATAGATGATAACTATAACCCTAGTGCACTAGCTAGAACTGAACCAACCTGGTAGGGAAAGCCATGGGGGGACACACTTGTATATTCAAAACCCAATGATTACGAATGAGATAATAGGAATGGAGATGGAATATGAGGGAATGAGAATGGTATATGGTTGGATGAGGGATTGAGAAATTTGATGTTACACATTATGTTGCAATGTAGTAAGCACTTAATTTTATATAGCATGGGATACTATGCACCAAGGTATGAGAAACCAAGGTGACTTCATATCTCATATATAGGACTGACATAATAAATAATAAAGGTTAGTCCAACATCTCACAAAGTCCAAAAGGGCTTTGGTGAGGCTGATGTTGGAAAACCAAAAACACATGAGGATTTCCTAGCATAACACAAGATCATGATGGATGTTGATGGGTACAACATAGGAAAACCAAGAAAACACAATCATAAAAAGCCAAGATATGCCCCTATTTGTACTAGTCAAATCACACCATGATATGATAGATCATGGTGACCCTAAGTAGGTATATTAGGAAGCTCAAAAGATAAACAAAATGGCAAAAGCACCAATAAATAATAATAATTCCCAATTCCCTAACATTCCCATAACATAATAGAATAATTTAGCATAACTAAATATTGAACAAATATGCCATAATTTAGCATAAATTTAAATGAAATGATAAATATATACTTCATATGGTTGTCATCATGCTTGTTTTATATTAATTTTTAGTAATTATGGTATTTTGATAGAGAAATGGTCACATGTTATTATAAGACAATCATATATTTAACTATGACTATCATCATGGGAAGTAGGATTGCAAGAAATAAATCTATAAGTTGTTATTATTTTTAATTCAACCATTCTAAAGTGAATATACATTCAAATTTAAATGTTTAAAGATGGAAAACATGTACATGAGGAAAAATTATATTGTATATTAATTTTTAGTCATCATGGAAAGTAATATTGCAATAAATAAATTTATAACATGTTATTATTTATAATTCAACCATTCTAAAGTGAAGATACATTCAAATTTAAATGTTTAAAGTTGAAAAACATGCACATAAGGAGAAATTATATTGCAT
Source organism: Torreya grandis (assembly GCA_037957365.1). NCBI lineage: Eukaryota > Viridiplantae > Streptophyta > Pinopsida > Cupressales > Taxaceae > Torreya > Torreya grandis. Next base: position 663,317 of record JARHVA010000528.1, read on the forward strand.
ATCAATTTTTATATATAAAAGTCTGGAATAATTCTCTACACATATACAAAATAGGCATTTATACCAACTCAAAGTATTTTTTATAAAATGTTTCATATGCCATCTCAGGATCTATATACAATGTCCATTTTGAATAACTACACATTAAATCCTAATATTTCAATTGATCTTGTGTCTCTGGCGAGTCCTAAACTTTTGCTGGATCATCAAAATCTAGCCTCCTCATGCCACTTGATGGATAAAAATTTGACTACACAATAATAAGTCAAACCACAAATTTGATTAATTAGCTCAATAGTAAATAAATTAGGCCACCAAATAAAAAATTATCTACTATAATTTATAAATTTCAAATTACCATATTGTTACCATCTTTACTTTACATTAAATCTATTGTTATTGTTACTTGGTTAAGATGTCCATGCCATTAGATGTCCATGTCTTTTTGTTGGATGGATAGCCATTGCCAAAATGATGTGTCGATATAGCTAGCAAAAAGACATGGGCATCTGATGGCATGAGCATTACATAACCCCCATACAGCTAATGATATTCAGATTTACTCTTTCATATCCTGTCACCTCTTCTATAGTGCCACCAAATAAATCATGTCAGTAAATTTATGAAGAAATCTCTTACTGATTCTCCCACTAGATATTATGTACTTCAGCATTAATAAAAATTGTCAAGGAAAATTTATTAAACAACTATTGCTCACTTTCATAACACGTCTAAATCTCCCACATTTTTAATGCAATTTTTAAAATTACATTACCATTTGAGCACTGCAAACCTGGTTTAATTGTGCTCAATTGTATAGTATTTTCACTTTTGGATTCAAGTATTTTACAAGAGTATGGTATTTGAGAGGTTTAGTGATCTCTTTTTTGTCTTGGGTTAATGCATGATCTTCTTTCTTAAAATATATTCTAGTGTGTGTAATAGTATATCTATTTAAGCTTGTTAAGTTAACATAGGGCAATTAGATGACGAAAAACTGAGTTCAACATTTTGGTTGAATTTAAGTCTAGATGATTAGGATACTTGGCTCTCATGAGCTATTGTGGATCCCACAAATCAAACCTAAGGATATGGAAGGATACATATATATGGTAAGAGAGGAAGTAGATGAACTAGAGATCACTTCAAAGAAACACATTTAAAGTATGGTTCGATGGTGTAGTACCAATGAAACCATAAGTTCCATATCGTTGTGAAATGCATTGTGAGACACAAGACCAAAGATTTTCCTAATCTCTTCCAAAATAGTTTTTTGAAGGAAAAAGATCATAAAGACTCTATAATGATAATACTTTCATTTCCTAAGGATAAGTGTATCATATTCAAATTGAGTCCAACCAAAATATAGGAATCATAGTGAATATAGAAACACAAAGTGGGATAGGGGTGAAACCTAAAATAATGCCAATTCTATATATGGAAAGAGTACATTCTAGGATAAAGATATTAAAATTATTAACTACCTTGATGTCCTTGTAGACACTATCCTAGTAGAAGAGAAGGAGTTGATTCAAAATATCCAAGGAGAGGTGCAAACTATAAGAGAAATAAAGGCCATGATCAAAGAAGTTCAAAGAAAGGGTCCCAACCCTAATAAGATGGTGGATATCTCCAAGATATAATCATTGTTTAAGAGTGAAGTATTAATGCCTTTATTAAATAATTTTCTAAATCATATTACAAGGGAACCCCCTAAGGAATTAATATAGTAAACAAAAGAGATACACATTATTACAAAGAATACATCAAATGATCAAGAGTTAACTATTAATGCTAGGATCAAATATTTTTATTCAACTAACATCCTAGTTGACACCAGCATAAAGGTAAAAATCATCACTAAGGATGTATGGGGGAAAATAGGTAGTCTCAAGTTGTAGACTTCAAAAAATGTGTTTTTTTATAGCTAACAAAACTCACGCTAGACCAATTTAGTCTTGTGTGAAGAAATATTGTAAATTATGGGAATGAAGTTCATAGTTGAATTTGAGTTTATAATTTTAATATTTTTTAATTAAGGTGATTTAAATAATTTAAAAATAGGGCTAGTCCAGATTGTGTAAATTATAATAATGATACCTTAAACATTATTGCAAAATGGAAATCTTAATAAAGCATTTAGATTATTTTTAATTGAAAAAATATTATAGAATAGATGTACTTAGATAATTATTATATTTTATTTGTCATTATGTTTATTAATGTTTTTTGAAATGATTTTGTTTTTTTTACTTTGTAACTAATCATATTAGGAGTTAGGAGCTAAAACCTTGCTCAAACACTCTTATTAAAACTAAGACCCCATACACATGTGCCCATAGATGCTTATTGAATTTCAATTAACATTTGGTCCTATTTTTTAAACCCTATTTTTTCTCTTTCAAATCCTAATTCTTTTTTTGATCTAAATATGACATTTGTAAAATGGGTTATTGTGTTGTATTGGAAAGCTCCAACCACTCACCACTTAGTGGTTAATTATTATGGACATTTTAATACTATGAGGGTTTAAACCAAGTGTAGTAATCCTACTTAAGTGTGTGTACACAATATTGTGATCAATCTACAATGAAATACAATGTATATTTTTTTACATTTGGTACCACATAAATTTTGAACTGGATGTGTATTCAAACTTGACTCTATGAGTGATATTTTCAAGGTTTTTTCAGATTTGTATGCATTTTTTATAATGTATAGTCAAAGCACAATATTGTGGCCCACTAGGCATATTAAGAAGTTTTGTCATTGATGTCAAGTTTGATGTCATTTTATGTCAAGGTCGATGTCGATGATGTCAAGGTGCATCTAAAGAAGATGCATGGTGAGTGATCTATGAGGCATGAGTTTGTGTACCTGATGTGGTAAGAAAGTCATTTGATAGGATAGAATTTGAAGGTAACCTATTGTTTCTTTGTTGAGAGAGAATCTTAAGGAAACCTAATGATTATTTTGAGGTTAATGTCAATGTTTAGACTTACTAATCATTAAGTATAAGGTGTCTTGAGAAGCCTAATCATATCATGAGCATGTGTATGATTAGCATGCAGAGGTGTGGAAAGAGGAATGATAATATTTAAGGAGTATGAAAGGAATGTGAAAAAGGTATAATATCATCAAAAAATGTTTCAAGGTTAGTTGTCAAGTTTTAATATATTGATAAGCCTAGTCATGACAATGGTCAAGGCCTAGAGAGTAAAGAGAGAAAGCATGGCCAAATGAGGTATGAGTTTCAAATTTCAAGATAAGTATGGAAAAATGAGCATTATGAGAGGTATGTCATGTTTTTTTAAATATTTTTACCATGTTTTAGGTCAAATTTTGAAGGTTAAGGAAATAAAAAGTGTTTTTAGGTCTCTTGAGTGCACAAAATGGAGGGTTTTCAACCTGAGAACGTCTTTCAAGTGTTCATTAGCACATGCAACCTCTGAATGGGATATTTATATATTTAGGATAGATAGGTAAGGGTCCTAGATAATATATATAGGCATTAGTTTTATAAATTATGGTTAATCATTTATGAACAATCATCAACACCAGAAACAGTGTTAACCCTCTCTAAAACTTCAATAATGACCTGATGTGAAAGATGGTGTTATAAAGTGATCATAATGGTTTGGTATGGATTTTTAAGTGATTGGATCATGTATCTATCTCTCTCAAGAACCTCAATGTGTGATTGGTTTGTCATGTGAGTGAGTAGACCCTACAAAAAAGGCCTTATTTCTTAGAGATTCATTATAGCCGTCATAGTTGACCAATTCAAAGTTGCCAAATGGATTAGGATTTAATATTGAGACATGTGTTTGATATCCATGGTGTTTTTTGATCAATTTCTAACTTTCATGTGTGTTAAACCTATCATACAAGTTAACCTACCACTAAAAGGCCTAGTGGTGCAGACAATGAGAAAACCAGGTAGAAATGAGAAGTTGATTAGGGATGTGATAAAATAGACTAGGGATGAATCCAAGTGGATGGAGAGTTATTTAAATAATTGTAATACATTATCATGTTGGATATATGTTTTTGAGGTTATTGGATATGATGAAAATGTTACTCATAGGTTGACCTGTCTAATGAAAATGAGATAGTCAAGGTGCAAGTTTATGAGATTGGTATGCAAGACTAATATTATATTTTGATAAAGGTATAATTATATTTTAAATTGGTATAATGGTATCATAATATCAAAAAAATTAATTTAAAGTCTCATAAAGTGTCTACACATGTGTTGAATGTCATTATCACCATGAATGTGTTTTAAGGTAAACTCGCAGATTTGGGTAACCAAGTTGCAGTGATGAGTTTGAGGCTCTTTTATTTGAGATGAAGAATCAAATAAATATGATGTTGTTTTTTATTAAATTAGTGTCCTATACATGATTTTTATAATCTTATAATTTATTGGAAATGATTGAAATTGTAAAGCCAAAATTGGTTGACTAGTTTAGGTTTGACTATGTATACTAAAGACAAAAGATTGGTCTGCGAGACCAATATTTGGAATTAGACGTTGTGATATTTTTAATTTAAATTGATATAGATATGTAAAATAAACTATTAAATGTTTAAAATGTCATAAAAATTATTCTTTTATGTATTGAAGATCAATTTTCCATGACTATGTTTTGAGGCTAGTTGGTAGTTCTGAGTGGGCTGCTTGTAGAGAAGGTTTTGAGTACTTTTGCTCTGAGTTGTGAAGTAAAAAACATATGGTGATGACCCTAAGGTCATGTATCTTATGTATATATAAATTATTTCTATTATTATTTGTCAAATTTATGTTTTTATTTTAGCTATTCAAGATGAACTTTCTAAGTAAACACATGCCTAATACGAACAGTACTAATGGTGTGCTTCAAGTAGTGGTTTGAGATAAAAAGTTTCATGGACAAAATATGAGCCTATATAGAGTATATTTTAATGAAATATGATGTGGTCCTACTATTTGAATTTTTTTAAGGTGTTCCAGGGAAGATAAAGTGTAGTGTGTCCTAGAATAGACCTAATGAGATTAGGTCTCTATGCAACCTAAAGATGAGATGAGGCCTAATTGAGATATGTCAAACCTAAAGAGAATTAAATAATATTTTATCCATGTATATTATATGTCCTAATATCCATTTCATGGCTGACCTAAGAAGGGTAAGGGTGTTTGGCTGACTAAGAAGGATATGAACAAGTGACTTGTATAGATACCAAGCAGTTTTAGGGAAATACAACATGTAGATATATATGGATTTGACATACATTTTGAGTGAAAATTAACCTTTTTTATCTCAAAAAATTAAATGTAACATTTTTTCCTAATTCTATAGTGAATACTTAACTTTATACTTATAACAAGGTCAAGTTTACTTCAGATATGTTTATGCAAATACAAGTGCAGGAAAATAAGGTGGCTCTAGAGGTGGCCCATCTTCAATCTTATGGATCATTTCAGTAATGTGCTCTAAATATTTTCCCATTTTCCTCCCTCTTCTCCTCCAAGGTATGGATTCTAGTGGGAAGGTCACAAAATAAGTGGCTCTCACTGTCACTTCCACATCTACTATGATTTGTTTTTTTATCACAATAGAATTCATATCATCTAGCACAATATGGTTATTGGGTTCCTCTATCAGTGTAATGTGGTGATTGGGCTCCTCCTCCTCACCCTAATAAATATTCACATCTTTCTCTAGCGATCTCACCCCCTATAACCACTCTAGATGACACTCAAACTAACACTGAAGAAAATGTGAAATCAATGAACATTGCAAACATAGGATGGGATCCTTTACCTGAGGGAGATAACCTATTGGATATTGGTTGGTGAAAAATGGATGACTTTAATCCTCCACTTGCAACTGCTCTCATTTCAATGGTGAATCAATTTCATGATTTATAATATTTTTTTGATCTCACAGATGATTATATGTATCTCCTTTTGCTTTTGGTTTCCTAGGCCCTTTTATATCCTGACCGAGTATGTTAAACTTAAGGGTGTTCTCTCATACCACCCATGTTTTTTTATAAATAGTTAATAATATTTTATTTTAAATAATATTACTCTATTTCATCAAAAAAAATCCTCTCACCATTTCTTGTATGCACTTTGAATTTGTTTAACCCTAACTAAAGTTTCCAAATAATTACTCTAGAGTGTAAGCTTGATTCACAAATATATTTTGCAATGTATGTAATTTCCAATGAATTAAAGAATAAGTTTTAATTAGAAATAACTCTTTAGAAAACTTATTAAAAAAATAAAAAATTTAAAAAATTCCTCTTGCCATTTCTTATATGCGCTTTGGATTTATTTAGCCCTAACTAAAGTTGCCAAATAATTACTTTGGAGTGTCAACTTGATTGAAAGAGCTATTTTACCATGTATGTAAATTTTCTAGTGGGATAAAGATTAAATTCTAATTAAAAATAACTCTTCAATAAATTCAATACTTGTTTATTCATGGTGGGATTCAACCTACCAATAACAATAACAATACCAAGAAACTTCTATGAGGAGGTTAATCTAAAGACTTCCATATAGGTGATAGAAATCAGATGACAGTAATGGAGAAATATTTTTTGGGAGGAAGAGATTATTAATATCTGAATCCATTTTTTACTGTAAAAAATCATGTTGGGAGCATATAGAGACTAGATCCTATGACTAAAAGTAGTATTGTATTATGTCATGAAAGGATTTTTCTTCATCTTGCTTCTCTAAAAAAGAAGCAACCTTATCTGTAACTATGTGGTTCTAATAGTAGTCTTTACATGTTTTTTTGAGTGGAGGATGTATTGAGTGGTGGTTGTTGTTTTTCTTTTTGAGCTCTACTTACACAAGTGAGTATTCCAGTATTTTTTCACATCATTCTCTATCTGACCAAATAATCTCTTTGTAATCAGTGATTCTACATAATGAGCAATGTCTAATCAATACCCAGTTGTACTCAAAAAGGAATAATAATATTGTGACACACCGATCCTTTTGAAGTTTGGAAAATTCCAAAATCAATAGAATGTTACATGTTCAAAACTTCAACCACATTAACAACATCCACCAAATAAGTTTACAATGGAGCATACCACATAAAGTTGGTAGTTTATGCATTGGAGTTAACAGAAAATAAATCTATGTATTATCATCATCCTTCCTTACCTATTGCCAAGAAGACAATGAAGTCTAAATATAATTTCTTCTTCATACGTAGAAAAATTCCCATGCGTAATGTTGGGATGGAGATAATTAAACCAACAAAGTATACAGCTTTCCCCTCTATGTTTCAGCCTTGCTCAAATGAAGTTAACACTATAATTTTATTATGTTGTCACTCTATTACAATACTACAAATTTTTTTCATTTATTAACATAAGGCATTAAATGGAGATTTATATAGTAAGATGGATCTCTCTAGAATCGATGATCCATAGCTTATCTTCTATGTTGAGTTATACTTAAGATTTATAGGATTTATAAATAATGTAATAATCTAAGAAATTTGATGCATCATTGTTATTGCATCGTTATCATCCCCCCCCCCCCCCCCCCCCCCCTTATTACATTATTTTTACAAATCTACTCCCTAAACTATTCAAATTTCACCTTTCCAAGGGATTTGGTGAGTATATCTGCTATCTGATCATCTATAGGGTAGTACTATACTTGGATATGATTTTCTAAAACTTGTTCTCGAATGTAGTGACATTTTACCTCTATGTGTTTTATTCTTTCATGACAAACATGATTCTTAGCAAGTTGTAACATACCTTGATTATTGTAGTGAATAATGGGTGGCTTCTTTTCATTGTAGCCCATATCTACTAGTATGTGACGTAACCATATCGCTTCGCACACAACTCCATGTGCAATGTGATATTCTACCTCAGTGAATGAAAGAGAAACAATTGTTTGCTTCTTACTAATCCATGATATTGGTCCAGATCCAAGATGAAATATGTATCCTCGTGTTGACTTTTTATCATCAATAGATCTGGCATAGTTTGAGTTTGTATATCCCTATAAGAAGAATTGAGTATTCTTCTTGTACTCTAGACCATACTCAAGTGTACCTCAGACATATCTCAAAACATGCTTGCTACTATCCAATGACATTTCTTTGATTCTTGCATAAATTTGGAAAGATAATTCATAGCAAAATATAAATCTGGTCCAGTGTAGGTCAAGTAGATGAGACTCCTGAAGAGCTATTTGTATAGAGTTGCATCTATTTGAGGTGAGTCCTAGAATCGAGAAAGTTGTAAGCCTTTCTCCATTAGTGTTGAAAGTGGCTTACAATATGACATCCTGTACTTTTCCAAGAGTGTCTTGGCATATTTGATGTGGGAGATAAAAATGTGATTCTATTTCTGTCATATCTCCAAGCCAAGACAATAGTGTAATAGCCCTAGATCAGTCATGTCAAAGGATCTTTTGAGGTCATTCTTCACAATATCAACCTAATCTTTTGAACTTCCTATAATCACAAGATCATCTACATACATAACAAGAATGATGATTTCTATTCCAAACTTCTTTATATACGAGTAAAACCATGCTACAAAAGGTGATCATCTATTTTTGGTGTATCATGCCCTAGGAGCTTGTTTCAGTTCATAAAGTGATTTGATGAGATGACATATATTTTTAGGCTGTTTTCATCAGCAAATCCTTCCTTGTATATTTCTTCCTTTAGATCACAATTAAGAAAAGCACTTTTGATGTCCATTTGTTGAATTCACCATCCATTATGTGTTGCAAGTGCATAAACAACTCTGATGGTCTTGATCTTTGTAGTGGGTGCAAAGGTTTCTTCGTAGTAAATGCCCACTTTATGAGCATATCCCTTTGCTACTAGTAATGCTTTATGTTTATTGATGGATCTATTTGCCTTATATTTTGTTTTGAAAACCCATTTGTAGCCTATGGGTTTCTTTCTTGTAGCCATATCAACTAGTTCCCTAGTCTAATTCTTTATGAGTGAGTCATACTCAGCATCCATTGCTTTCTTCCAATGAGGTTGAGTTAAATCTTATCAAACATTGTCAGGTTCTGAGCTATCAACTATTGTACTCATGAGTGCAAAATTCACCTCATGCCTAGTTTGACTCCTCGTTTTGACTCTAGATGAGTGAGTGTCTCTGTTGTTACCTAGTACCAACTTCAAAAGAGAAATCTATCGGTGTTGTGATTAACTGCTTGGTGGATGTGAAGAACTATTTGGTGGATGTTCTAGATTTCTAAGATTAACATATAGCTCTCCTTATAGCTCTAAAGGATATAATTCTCTAAGATCAACATATAGCTCTCCTTGCAGCTCTAGAGTTTCCTCATTATCTTACTCAAGAAGTAATTTGTGAGAGGTGATTGGTGTTGATCCATCATTATGCACCACTGAGTCAAAAGATGACTCATCAAACACTACATCTCTGCTCTCATAAATTTTTTTCATTTTTGGATCCTTGAGTCAATATGCCTTAGAGGTAGTGTTGTATCCTAATAGGATGCACGAGAGTGTTTTTGACTCGAGTTTCTTCCTATTCTTTGCTGGTACATGTATATAAGCTATGCAACCAAACACACGTAAATGAGAAATTGAAGATTTTCTACCACTCCATAGCTCTTCTAGCATTTTATCCTTCAACAATTTTGTTGGTGCTCGGTTGAGAAGATAGACAGTAGTTTGGATTGCTTCTACCCAATAATGATTATCTAGCTTTGTTATTGATAACATACAATGAGCCATCTCCACCATAGTACGATTGCATCGCTCAACAACACCATTTTGTTGGGGGTGTGTAGGGACCAGTCAAATTTTGTTTTATACCTTGTTGGTTCAGGAATGCAAAGAACTTCTTCGACGTGAATTCGCCCCCCTTGATTTGAGTAGAGATAAAGTAGAGGTTGTCCTATCTCCTTCACAACCTGTTGATAGAAGATCTAAAAATGATGAAGTGCTTCACTCTTTTTCTTCAAGAAGAACAACCACATCTTTCACGAGTAGTCATCCACCAGTAGCTAGAAGTACTTGTATCCTAAGAATGAATTAAGTAGTGGGCCGCATATATCAGTCTGAACAACCTCCAATCGTTTCTTAGCATGAAATGAGCTTCCTTTGAATGGATTCCTATCTTGTTTACCTACAATGAAATTAGGGAAAATAGGCATGGAACTGGATAGCTTGGGAAGTCCACGTACCATGCCTTTAGTACTTAACTCATATAATGAACTAGCAGATAAATGACCATATTGGTAGTTCCAGAGGGTCATGGATCCTACAGTTGAGGTAGATAATGCTATTGCAAAAGATGAAATAGTATCTAGAGCAAATAATTTGTCTTTAAAGAAAGCTTTAGCAAGAACTTTACCTTTTTGTGATATCAAGCAAGTTTGATCTTGTTTTCAATAAGAAATTCCACCTTCATATGGTTATTCAGTAGTTGGTTAATTGATAAGAGATCAAACATCAGATCAAGAACATGTAGTACCTTTGTTAGTGTACATTTTCGCATTTTGAGAGGAATGGTAACTTGTCCTATTCCTTTGGAAATGTACACTTTGTCATCTGCAATCCTAACCTGATCTCTAATGGGTTGGTCCATCAGTGAATCAAATAGCTTCTTGTCCCCTGACATATGTTTGTTGGCTCCATAATCGATTAACCAGATATTCCTCGTGGGTTGTGAGGTCTGGGAGACTAGTACCAAGTTCTTGTCTTCATCAGATATATCATCTTGTTGAGCAGTGAGATGTCCCTTTTGCTTCCATTATCGGGGACATCTTTTCAATTTTTGAGAATCGTCTCACCCTGATGTGCTTGTAGACCCTTGTTTTTTGGTATTATACCAACAGTTGTCTATGTCATGAGTATTGGCTTGACAGATATGACACCATTTCTTTGACTTTAGAGTTTTTTGATGTTGAGACTGTAGTTGCTGCTGCTATTTCTGTGGCTACTTCTCCAAAGGCCCTTTACAAAACTTTTGACCTTGTTGCCTTTTTGAGATAAGAGCTTTATCTTCGAACTCATCTTGGACTGAGTTGATAGCTTCTTCTTCCTGCAACAGGTTCACGAGCTCTTCGAATGATATTGATTGTTTGGCAATATTTATTGTCATGACGAACACTCTGAATTTGGAAGGTAGTGCTTTCATGGTAATCTGGACCAAGAGATCATCTTCTACCTTCTCACCAAGTGCTAGTAACTCCGTCCGTATTTCAGCCACTTGATGTAAGAATTCCTCAACTTTCTCATCAGACTCCATGATGATTATGTGAAGTCTCGATTGCAGATTGAGGATCTTCGTCTTATTCTTTGCCTCATATATGGTCGCTAACTTGTCCCATGCTACCTTTGGATCGTCAACATCCCTGATATGTGGTTGGTCGTCTTCAATGATGCTTAGCATTATTAAGATTAAAGCTTCGGCAATAGCCTTATCATACTTTGTACATTCATCAAAATTAGTGAGAACTTGCTCGTCTCCTGTCACAATTCCCCATAGTCCTTCGAACTGAAGGATTGTGCACATCTTCGTTTTCCGTGTAACATAATTTGGCCCGTTAAATAGTTGGGCGTCTGATAAAATTAATTTTGGAGCAGACATTTTTTATTTTTACTTTAGTCAAGAAAAATAGTATTTAAAACCGTATGTATCTTGTCTTGGACAACTCGGCTGATTCACTCACGTCTCAGCTTGCTTCAGCTGACTTTGTCAAATTCTTCTATAGTGATGCGATTCCTCGAACAATGAGCTCCTAATGGTCTTTTATGGCTATATGCCCTTCAACGTATATATATTAAAATACCCAAACAGGGTCGGTATATGCTTGCAAATGGCGTGGAGCTTTAGCTGGAAATGCATGAAGATGCCAAGTATTGACAACGCAAATCTTCTGTGTTTATCCGGCTGAAGATGTACGTATGGCAGGTACTATGGCTATGCATGGATTGAGGTGACTGCTATGAGCAGTCTACATGCAAATGGCTTCCTTCAATCTCTCTTAGCATAGGGGATCAAAACTTCAAAAAGACAACTCTGATCTGAACTACAATCTCTCAGGCGATGCCAGTATGATTGGACGGGTGTATTTGGGAATGCTACGCGGGTCTGTTTCCAGTCTTAGCTCACTTCTCTGCTGCATTAGATTTTAACGCTGCTCCTTGTTGTGCCATGAACTTACTCCACATGATTTCGTTGCACCGTGTTTTCCCCAAGTCGTTGCATTGCAGGTTTGCACTCTAGGCTGCAGGCGTTGACTTCAGGCTCACATTGCTGATGATTTTAGGTCGCTATTTCTACTGTAGGCGTTGCAGTCAGCGATTTCTTCCTTTCCAACTGCGTTAGATTTTTCTGTAGCAGCTCTAATGGCTTTTGCTGCACTCCAAACTGGTAGCTCTGATACCAATTACTGCAATACTGCGAATATTTTTCATTGATTAAAACAAGGCATTACATGGAGATTTATACAGCTGGATAGCCATTGTCTTATGTATAATGGCGGTATGATTATATTTATGTTTTCAATTATAATTTTTATATATAAATATAATTATCTTCTAACAGTTATAATTATTAGAGATGTTGTGAGTTTAACTTACATAGATCAGTTTTTTTAATTCTTTTTTAAATAAAATAAATCATATCAAATATGAGGTGAATTTTTTACAACATAAAAAATATATATTAAATTTGACAACCATATAATTTTATTTATTTATTTTTAATTATAATATATATAAATGAAAGTAAATTGATGGAAACGACCACCACCTGACAATAACGTAGGTCGAACCTACCACCATTTTCTTTCTTCCAAGGCTGGGCGAGGGGCGAATAGACCGTATCAAATGCAAATGCAAGGTGAAATGGAAGTAATTTTATGTCGATCGTCTTATTTAATCCACTTACTATCATAATAATAATAATACCCACTGACTTATTCTGTTAACCACGTTATTTCCGTTTCATTATTTTACTTGGATCGTCATATTACCAGATTGGAGAGAGACGCTTTTCCACCATAAAACAAAATATTACTGTCGCTCTCTAAGAGCATGTCAGTTTTCTAATCTAAAACATAATTGACCGGTCCTTCTCCAACTTACTTTAACAAGTATAAAACGGAATGGATTATGGGATATGAGTAATCAGCTCAGAAAATAGTACTATAAATGGATATTAAACGTGAAAAAAAGCTGACAACGGAATTTTTTGGTTCGATGCGCGTCCTCTTCCGATTGGGTGCACCGTACGAATTGTTTGGCGCAGATATTTTGTGACCTTTTCCTCAGATGATACCTAAACCAATACCCACTAATTATTTCCTGCCAATTATTCAATCAGAGGGAGAAGATGGGAGACATTATTAGTAGCTGTATCCTTATAGGGAGCCCTCAGAGAATTGTATGCACACATTCTAATGGCAAAGAGAAGCTTTTCAGCCGCTCCCAAAGGAGACGAAAGATATAAAAAAGGCCCCTGGGCTTTGGAGGAAGACATTCGACTTATATCTTCTATAAGATCTCATGGTCAAGGGCGTTGGGACACTCTAGCCAAAGCATCAGGTATGTTGTCTGAAAATGCAGGCAGCGCTTTTGGTTTTCTTATTAATATAGGGATAATAGAAATTTATCTAGCACTCATAAAAAAATTTAGTACTTTTTGATATAAATTTTATGATTCTAAAGAGTATGAACCCCATACAATTTGTGAACCCTGGTTAAATTCACACAGATAACAATATGGATCTTGCGTAATTACCTTTCTGCCAGCATGTATAATTGTAAGCTCTTCTATGAAATCATACTCTTAGATATAAAATTGGAGGAAATTGATGTTTTTTTTTCTTTTGTTGCAAAAATGTGTATGAAACAGGGCTTAAGAGAAATGGCAGGAGCTGCAGGCTAAGGTGGGTTAACTACCTTCGTCCTGATCTTAATCACACCCGCATAACTGCAGAGGAAGAACGTTTGATCGTCCATCTCCACGCTCTTTGGGGAAACAGGTATATATGCGCCTGTCAGTTTTTAGAGTAGATGACTGTCTTGTCATGCTGGACGCGAATTCTTACTTTGATTGTTCAGGTGGTCTCGAATTGCGCAGAGTTTACCGGGAAGGACGGACAACACAATCAAGAATCACTGGAGAACCCATCTCAAGAAAGGAATTCATCTGCAGGAAAGTGGTAATCAAGTACATTTTGAATGTAATTCAAATTGTTCTTCCTCACTCCCAGCTTCATCTCAATGTCCACTTGGTCTGGAAAATGATATTGATGGGTCTTCCACTATCCTGCCAAGGCAAACGACTGAAGAAGTTGAAATCCCATATACGGAGGACAATAAGGAAGCACAACAGTACGTGGTGTATCCAGATCCTCGGTATGCGTGCACTGCAACTTCGTCTCATGTAATTCCAATTTCGGTTTGTGATCAAATATACGAGTTTGAATCCAAGGAAGAAATTACCGATACTCGTTATGGCGTCCAATCAAGCACAGCTTTGACGCAGGAATATTCAATTGAGTATCTAAATACTATGGCGATGTCTGGGTTCTATGCGGATGACAGGATGCCAATCTACTCATATAGCAGTACGGCTTCCCCTAAGCCTTTCTCAGATACTGAGTTTTACTCGGATGAATTATGGAACATCGATGAACGACACAATAATTTCATCGATTCTGCGTCGTCTGAGGATGGTTCAAGATTGCATGAAGAAAATCAATGAGAACCATGCAAGTGATTCTGTGTCGGTTGTGAGTACGGGATAATAACTGTACACACAGCAGGAGTCTTACACACTTGTTCTTGATTTCTGTATATGATAAACATATTTCGGTAACATGTTTTCCTTTCAATAAATAAAGAAACTTGTTTTCCGGAGCTAATTTCCTGGGGGAACCTGTTTGCCATTGCTTTAGCTTTTTTTTATTACCATATTGAGAATGGAACGAGGTTGAGGAATACAGGTGGGTTGGGGAATAGTGTTGCATAGATCTGTCAACTGTCTGAAATATAAAATTGTATATAAAAAATATTAAATATAAGATTTTTTAAATTATTAATTATTAATATCTAAATTTAATAAGTATTAACTGTTTTAATTAATTATCCAGCATTCACAAAAACTTTGATTTTATTTGAGATTTTGTAATTTATGGAGAGTGAGGATCCTATATAATTTGTGAGCGTTGGTTAAGTTCATGGACCTTAACTTGTTTTATTATAAGTTATCATGGTAATGAATTTGTAAATATAAGTTTTTGTTAAAATACCACATTAGGGTGTTTGGTAAGGCATTTACAATTTATTGGCATATTGTCATCTCTCTCAAGCATATGGAGTATGTTTTATTCTTCCTTGATGGGTTAACTCATAAATGTAAGTCCTCACCAAAATACTAAATTAAGGTGCTTCGCAAGATGCTTACAACTTATTGACTTATTATAGCCTCTCTCAAACAGAGCTTTTTATCTTCCTTAATAGGCTTCTTGACATAGAACATGTTATGTATGTCAGTCTTCACCAAAACACTAAAATAAAGATGTTTGATAAAATACTTATAATGTATTGATTTTTTGTAACCTCTTTCAAACGGATTTTTTTTTTTTAATTTGATATAAAAACATATTATCTATAAATTTTAATCTCAAATATATAAACTTATAAATATAAATCTTCAATAAACTATCAAATTAAATAACTAAAAAAATTCTTATAATTTATTGATTTATTATAACCTCTTTCAAGTATAAACTTTTTTCTTACTTTAAATTAAAAATAGCATTTATAGGTTTTGATTTGAAAACTAATGGTATAATCTCTTTAAGAAAAAGGAGACATTATAAAATACATTCACCTTTAATGAAAATTATGGCTATAAATTTAGACCGATTAATTAGTTATATTTATACAGGGATCTAAACCATTGCCCCATGTAATGTTGAATCATTTTCACCAAACAACTGATTATATAAAACGATTTCTTTTTAAATTAAAAACAGGCTTCTAATTTAAAGAAGATTCTAGATAAAGCTGCTTGGATTTAAAACTCCTATGTTCAAGATCAAGAAAAAAAGAGAATTTTCTTTGTAGAAATCGATAAAGCAAATAGCGGACAAGCTTTGTGCTAAATTTGTTGCGTAGATTGTGATGCAGCGCACACCTCCAACTTCTGCTCTCTGAAATTGCCAACAGCTGTTTACGTAATTAACAGCAGCTAGGACTTATTCAACCCAGTAGAGATAATAGTTATAAATCTGATGCTAGAATAAATGCATAATGTTTTATTGAAATCTTTATTAATAAAATTGAAATAAATCTTATGTTCGTGCAGAGAATAATGAAGAGAGGTAGGGGGGAAATTTTAACAGTAGCTATGTTTATCGAAACTCAAGCTTTATAAACGATATATTTGATATTATATATATTTTTTATTATAACATTTTAATAAAATTTGTGAAAAATAAATTATTATTATTTTGGTGTTAACATTTCCATGTTATAATATTATATATATTTATTGATATTATATTATTTTATAGAGGTGTTTTCATCCATTTCTATCGGAAAGGAAAGTACGAAAAGAATGTGAACAGTATGTCTATCAAATCTGTAACAATATAAATAATATATTTAATATTATGTACTCTTTTTAATATAACACTTTTAGATAAAACACTTTAAAATAAATTACAACTTTTTTATTGTAAATTTTTTTGTTTCCTTTAATATTATGCATATCTTTTTATTTATATTATATTATATAAAATTGGGGTATTCATACATTTTTTTTCAAAAAAGCAGTTAATACTAACTTGTATATTTTTAAGAAATTAAATCAACAAATATCTCAACCTTTCTTTGACAAGTGTATATCAAAAATAGGGATGGTCAAATGTTTAACAATTATTTTCCTGCTCACAAACTATTAATATTAAATGTGCCCAAAAATTTTAGATTTTATTTTGCTCCAAATGCAATTAGTGATGTGTTGCATTATTCTAATGAATCACCTTTCCCCTAATATTATGGATATCTTTTTATTTATATTATACTATTCTATAGCTTTTTCCAAATATTATGTATATCTTTGTATTTATAATATATTGTTCTAAGTAGAGGCATTCATCTTTTTTTTTTTGAAAAAAGCAGTTAATAGTAACTTAAATATTTTAGGAAAGTAAATCAATAATTATCTCAACCTTTCTTTGATAAGTGTATATAAAGTATAGGGGTGTTTAAATGTATAACTATTTTTTTGGTCATAAACTATTAACACAAATGTGTATATTGAATGTGCTCATAATTATTAGATTTTGTTTTGTCCCAAATCTAATTAGTCATGTGTTGTATCATTCTAATTAGTTAAGAAAAATTCTGAATCCGCTATATTAGAATCATTTTTTACCCAAAATCCGTCTTTATAAAAACTAAAGGGTCAAGAATACTCAAAATCCTTCTCCATGAAAATCAAAATGAAAAGAAAAATAAGGAATGTAAATGACAAGTATCTTTTTTGATGCAAGAGTTTTCTTACCCAATGATGCTCCTCGATAAACACCCTAAAGAAGAGTTTATGAGCATAGTGCTCACAAATTTACACTGAATTGTAAGTCCATGACGTATTTTTCCATGTTAGGTACCTCTACAATTTTTTCATTTATTTTAACCGCATGTTAGACCATAAACTGTCATCTGCCTAACTCTTATTACCTTTCTCTTTCCCTGAATCATTGCTTAGACATAGTCCGTCCACCTCCACCATATTAAATATTTATATAACTTTTCACACAGTTTCTAGGTTTGTTTTAGCTCCCTATTAAACCATAAACCATCCTTGCTAATTCATATTACCTTTTTCTTTCCCTATGTCATTACTTAAGTATAGTCTGTTCACCTTTAACTCCACCATATTAGATACCTCTACAACTTTTCACACCTTTTTTTGGTTTGTTTAAGCCACCTATTAAACCATAAACCATCCTCTGCCTAACTCTGATCACCTTTCTCTTTACCTAATCATTGCTTAGGCATAGTTCGTCCACCTCCTCTAATTATTATGTTTTTAACTCTTCTTTCCCGTCCTCTTGAAGCTTTTTCCAACCTCCATTTGTCCTCTACAAGTTCAATTAAGTTGAACTTCTCCTACCCTCCAATTTAAGCACTATTCGACAAATATTCTAATCAGTCTAATCACCTCTCTCCTTGCTGCCATCATTCTACTGTCAAACGGCGTCATTGCTGTAACTCAATTGCGATCTACCCTGTTAGGGCTGGAACTTTCTTTGCAATTTGAGAAAGCAGAAGTTGCAGGTATGGGTTGCATTAGATTGTGAGTATTATTCCTCTTGCGTGCGGAATATTTAACTTCCCACAAATCTTAGAATGAGATTAAAGGAGAAATTTCGGGCTGACTACTGGTATTTTTTTGCCATGCTACATACAAATGTCTTTCTCGTCCAAACAGATCAATTGTAACCACTACGAACAGATCCATCCTGTTTCTACTGTTGTATTGATCAATGGCGCTTGTAAGGTCTTGTCATGATTTTTGCAAGCTTTCTTTAATAGCATTATACACGTACAATTATTTATTTTACAGTAACTTCTTTCCCTCTTTTTATATAAAAGTGAATAAATTACAGTCTAGTTCGTCTTATGGCATATCAAAATGAAAATGGTAAACTGTTAGAATTTAATATAGGATTTCTAATGTAATCTCGTTTAATCTTCTCTTTCAAAACTACCTCGTCATTCCTATGAGGGGCAATGTAAACGTAGATAGTCCAATATAAGTATTTTAAATAGTTCAAAAAATAAAGGAGGCGAAATAAAAGATTTTAAAAATTTATTTGATATAGATAATTTTAAAATTAATTTAATTTTTTATATAATTAAAAGATAAAAGCAAACAAAGATAATGGATGTGAAATATCTAAAATCAATTAAGAGGGAGTTTTTATAAGGGATGTTATTTGTGTTCCTTTTTTCTGGCATGATTTATGTACCATATCACATTCTTTTACATCAATCAAAAGAAAAAGGATGTGAAATCCGAAGGTCATGTAAGGATATCACTCTTGATAATGAAGTAAAAATTAAACCCTAATATTTAATATTACCAATGTCAACCATTACATCTTCTAATGTTAGTCCATACTATTTGTGAATTATCAGAGCACAAGCCATTTTTAACAAAGGTTGTCTATGATTGCCTCGAGTTCTAATATCAAAGTGATGAACACTCATTATCTAGGTACACATTCATGGATCATCACCATAGTGCAAAGCCCATGCCATTCAATTTAAAAATAAGAGAAATATAGTATTCAAAATCTATAATGTTGAATCCTAAATAGAAAATACATTTTGCGAAGGGAGATGAGGAGTATAAATAGCTTGTACAAAAGCAAGATCCATTTTTCCTATTGGTTCCACAAAATATGGCTTTTACAAAGGGTGGTAGCAGATGTGAGGTGAGTAAACATTAAATGGACTTTTATTTACATATGTGCACATGCTCATTATACTTAGTGGAAAAACTAACTTCCTTAGGGAGGTCTATATAAAGTAATAAAGTTAATAATCCTTTAAGAATGAGTCCTAAAATCTAGGCCTAATGAGGTTCCCATATACAAAAGACTAGGGGAAAAGGCATTAAGGGTAGAATATGTCACCGCAAGGTACTAAAAAAGTAGTAACAACAATGAAAGTAGATAAACTAAACATATGTTGCATGGAGTCCCAAGAAATTAAATTGTTCAATACTAAAACACAATGATGAATGAGGTGCACTAGATGGAATGAAGACCATTGAAAACAAATGCACTTGATGGATTTTAAACTCATAAAGGAACTAAATTTTTAATGAGTGGTTTGAATCCACTACTCGATTACAACAAAAAACTGACATTATATTCACCACAATGATCCTTAATAAAATAATACTCTCAAAGGTGTCAAAAGGGGAAAAAAATTCCACCAAATTCAATTTGATCAACCACCTAATATAGAATATGCGATACACTATGTGTTAGCAAGGGACATGAAACCTTAAGAAGTAGGATGTATAGCCTTCAATTATTGATTGGGTTGTGTAAAATAAAATATATATGCATAAGTGGGTGAAGCCAACTACTTAAACATGGAGGTGCTGACACTATATACACAAGAATAATTACACATCAAGCTGAAGGAGATTGTCAAACTATCAAAGAAGATAAATTGATGTTGGGATTCACCATAATAACTATACTTCAAGTTATTGAAGATTTTCAACATATCAACCACTTGTACCAAAGATATAGATAAAATATCTCTCAAGAAGAATGGGAGAGTCAAGATACTGAAATAGTGAAAAGGTGCACAAAATAGAGCACATGCACATGAAGGCAAATAACATTGAAGTATAAAACTACCCTTCATAATTTATAACTCAATACAACTACAAAATTATCCCATAAAAAATCAAACCAACCAAATGACATTAGAAATTACAGAATGTTATGAATCTATAAAAGAAACCATCAAGAATTAAGAGATTTGCTCATAAAATAAGGGAGCAATATAAAAATGAAGAAGTTGAATAGTGGATGAACCATGCTTGTATAATCCTGGCAAAGAATGCTAATGTCACCACCACAAATGATAAAAATTCCATCCCAAATGAATATGGATGGTGGATGATAATGTTTGCATGTGATTAGGTGAAAAAACATAAAAGGTGCATGTTAGTTCCCAGTGGTACACCTATTTCACTCAACCTTGCACACTTGAAGAAAATGTCTAACAAAGATGAAATACCAACTAATATGTCATTATAGTCAAGTTAGTGTTTGGCATCAAGAATAGATCAAATGGAAAAAATGATTGGGATTCACTGACAGAGGGTATGGTCAACTCACTTCTACTTCTAACTCTGGCTAAACCAAGATGAGAGGACCTATGGGGTAGCTTGCTCACATAGAGTGATTCTACAATTCAACCTCCCTAGGGATTTTTGGCATAAGGGAACACAAATGTGATCAAGGCAGAACCGAGCTTGCTCAATCCACCTGGGAAGATTTGTCACATGAAATGAACAAATGTACTAGGTCACATACAAACTACTGAAGACATATAAAAAAGTGATTGAAATCTTCATTCTAAAGAATATTCAACAACATAGGATGAATGAAAAACTATAGTGTAGGGTCTTTAAAGCAAAAAATGCAGACACATGTTAAGTATACAAGATTTTATGCATCTGTAGGTCAAATAACACTTATGGTATGCAAAGGATTTATTATCTATAGGGTAGGATAGGGTAGGACAAGATTGATAGTTATAAAAAAAGAGTGGTGGTGTGCTGGTGATTTTCAAACAACAGGGTTTCTTTCAACATACATGACATCACTTATTGCAAAGATGCATAAAAAATGACTAATAAGCTAAGGGGAACTACCAAGAGTAATTTTCATCCATTGGTGTCAATACAATGCAAGCACCCAAATGATCTCTAAAATCCTAGAACATACACTGCACATAGAATCTCAAATACTTTTTCCTTTCAAATTCATGAACCTAAGTTGCCCTTAAGAGGTATTCAACAAAATATTTTCAAATATCTATGCAAAAAGGGGTTTATAACCAAGATCTATGCCCAAGATGACAACCATACATAAGCACAAAATTATATATCCAATCATCATAGCATGTAAAACATTTCATTGCATTTCATTAAAAGGAAAAAGTAAGAACCAAAGGTATTTTCCATTATCTTGAAAGAAAATTTTACATACATCAATGTTTTAAAATGTTGCCATGGAGACAAGCATGGTGGGTTTGCTCCATGTTGGACATAGGACACATATAAACATGCTCTTAGAGCTTGATAATGGTTTTACACCTACAACCATCTTAGCAAGAAGGACAAAATGCACACAACAATGATCCCAAACTTTGGAAGAGTCTATACTTGGAGAGAAAAACAAAGACCAATAACAACCTTAAAATAGAAGACAAACTTTCTATTTATACATTTTTTACACCCATTTACAATTTCAGAATGGGGGTTACATTTTGTAAAATTATAAAATTACAGTAAACACCGCAAAGTCCCATCAAGATGCTCCCATCTAGAATATGCCCTTTACCACACATGGAATCTTCACCCATTTACACAAAAAATCATTGCTTTGACTGCCTATACAAGGAATGATGAAGATTTGCAACAAAACTTTTGATTTTTGTGTTGGAGATGCCTTTTACATGAACTGGAAGAAGAATATTTTTGGTGGAGGCCAAACACACCCCTTGTCTTTTGTGCAACTGCCTGAATATGCCCTTGACCACTCATTAGCATAGCTGAAACTTTCTGAATAACTGTCCTTCTTTGTATGCATGCCATAAAACAACCCGGCTTTGTAATAATTCTTTTTTATCATTTCATACCCTTCGTTGCTTGAGAAATCTTCTTTGGATTGGACCACCTTGGATTTGTAGACCTAAAATTTCTCTCCTATTGAGGATTTTGAACAAGCAAAACATGAGAAAATGCAATACTTAGGTTTATTTTTACTTTTCTTACTTTTTGGCTCTAACTTAATTTTCAACACTTTGCATTTTGCAGTTTTTTTTTTTTTTTTTTTTTTTCAAATTTTGCTTTTAGGGTTAACTCCACATTTTTTAATGCATAAATGCATTATTTTTCACCTTTTTAGCTTTTTGGGGAAATTCTAGTCATTTTTGCAATTTTGTAATTTTCCTTGCTTTGGAGAAATCTAGATCCCAAATGCAATTTTGTAATTCAAAAATTTGTAAATTTTAAGTGTAAATTTTAAATTGTAAATTGTAAATTGTAAAATTTAAATTCGCACTTGGAGTTCCCTTGAGAAATGTCCTTAGGGAAATTGGAACTCCAAGTACAATTTGCAAATTGCACTTGGAGTTCCCATTTCTCTCAAAAATTCCTTTTAGAAAATCCAGAATTCCAACTATAATTTGTAATTTTGCAAAATTTTAAATTTCAACTAGGGTTTCCATTTCCCTCAGAAGTTATTTTTAAGAAATCCGTAACTCCAACTACTAATTGCAGTTTTGTAAAATTACAAAATTGCAATTGGCTTTAGAAGTTCTCCCTTGCACTTAAGACCTGTTGACCGGTGTTGACTGGGGGATTTAAGAGACCCATGTGCAATTTACAATTTGCACAAATGTAAAATTGTATTTTTCCTCCAATTCTCCCTGAAGCTCCTCTTGAGTTGACTTTTCTCCTCCATGCTTTGTTTGGCAAGATTAGGAGAGTTGACCACAATATGTACTTTGCATTTTGGAGAATTTTATTTTTCATGTTGTTCTTCCCACTAAAATTCTCAGAGGGACCTTTGGATCTTCAAATGCAATTTTGTGAAATTTGCAATTTCTTGGATTTTTCAAATTTTCACCCATTCCTGCAATCTAGCTAAGCAGAGTATCCTGTAGAGGTTTTTTTTTTTTTTTTCAAAGCCAAGCTTTCCCCTGTTTGATGACTCAACTCAAAAATCTCCCTTTTCTGTTTGCACAATGTATTCAGATTTTGAGCATTCACGAATGAAAACCTTCATTGCCCTAATTCTTATAGTGCGTTTCATACATTCCCCTTTGGCATCTGGTTTTTTCTTCACAAGAAATTCAATTTCTCCAACATCTTTGCATTCAGTATCGGAAGAAAAATGTTCATAAGATGACTTTAACTCAATAAGGTCCTGAGGAACAGGCCACATTGGACTCGAATTTTCAGGCTGGGTCAATACTTCAGGGCTTTATATCTTGTAAGAATAAGCACAACCATCCAAAGTGCAATTTTCATTATCAAGAGCAACACAGTCAAGGAATATCAAATGCCTACATGGTGTTATAATGGGCAGCCGGTACCATTCCTACATCTGAAATGGTTTCCCCCATAAAGAAGACAATGTATTATGATAACATACTCCTCGAAAGAGGGATCCAGACTTTGTTGCTCAAAGGATATCCATGGTTTCTTGAAGATCCTAGCCTACATTTTTTTCTTACCATTACATGGCCTGTAACACAACAAGACAAATGCACATTTTTGAATGGTGTTGTTACAAAACATCCATTGTTTTGGATTGAGAAAAGGTTCATCATGAGAAGGCCCACTCCAATCTATGGAGGAGATGCAAGAGGCGTGCATGCCGTTCCTCCATATCAGATTTCAAATGGTTGAAGAATACGATATTCCCAAGACTTTGGATGGATTTCACATGCTTCTTCATGTAAGAACTTTGTCATTGGCTGCAAGACACGCCATGATATATGCTGCTGTGTTACCAGCATTGTTTTCTAAACTATGATCGACAAGTCTAACCACATGATGCAAGACTTCCAAAAAGAACTCATTCTCTCTGCCATCTGGAAAGTTCATTTTCCTTGAGATGCCATATGACCTCTTAACCTTATGCATGTCCTTTACGCTTGTAGTTGGGCATCTGTACTTTCTTCCCTATCAATCTCTTCCCGCCTATTTATTTATTCCTATGCTGTAGGAACCAGGGATGGAAACGCACTTTGTAATTTGGAATTTGTGTTATTGTAAATTGCATGTTAGACTCCCATTTCTGCCATGCTTTTTTTCTCCTTCCTTATACGTGATCCAGAAGTGGAGAAGCAAATTACAATTTGCTTGGCAAGTCAAACTTTTAGTCAAATGGTTAATCTCCGACAGAACTCTTGCATCTCATTTGAAATTGCACTTTAACCCGTGCACTTTTGATGCACTTTAACCTCCAAAAAAACCTTACACCTCCGGCAGGACTTCAGACCATGTTTTGCAATTTTCCAAAATTGCTTCCGACCACTCAAATACCCAACGGAATTTTGGAAAGCAGTTAGCAATTGGTTGACTTTGCAGTCAACCTCGAAATCCCCACACGTCCTCCAAGCAAAAATTCATACTTTGTTTTATTCCACTGCCCTCTTTCCACGTGGCATGAGTAGCGTAACGTGGAAGTTGATACCTATGTGGCCTGTTCTTTGTGGGATGGAGTTGAGTTTCGAACCTATACTTGCAATGTGGCATACCTCCACGTCAAAAATACCCAGCTGTATGCCCGCTATGTTTTCATTTGTTGATGCCTTCCATGTTCTTGTTTTCCGCAGGATCCTACGATGTGTAAGCAATTTGCAAAGTGTCTTTTCAATGTTTGTGTTTTGCACTTGCTTTTCCCATGAAAAACCTGTAGGGATTCACCATCCCAAATGAAAATTGCATTTGGCCCCTTGAACCTCCAGCAGACTTCTATACCTTCCTTTGCAATTTGCCAAAATTGCTTTTGACTACTCCAATCCTCAACGGTTTTCTTAGATGAATTTGCTAGGGCCCACGCTTCATTATATTTTTTAAAACTGTCTGCATTACCTTTCTCGTTCCACGTGGGCAGGTCTATGATGGTGTGGCATTGAATACTTTGCTACAGTTATTCTCTTGATGCCATGTAGGCTTGATGACTTCCATGCTAGCAAATAAGTTTGGAGCAAATCTGAGCACTAACAGTGAAAATGAGGAAACATTTAGAAATGTGTTAATTGATCATACCTGATTATAGTAATTTCAGGGTGCTCAACCCTAAGTGAAAGTGCAAAAGAGCTTATGTGTTGTTCAATATTTTTATATAAAGTAAAGCGAACAAAAAGTGAAGTTTTGTCATCAAATGACCCCAATGAACTAAATCTGCATCAAAATCAATGTTGTGGTAATAAATCTATCTAATACGCTAAATGGTAGAGATAATACTCTATGAAATTTTGCTAAGAAATCTTATGAAATGGAGCAAGTGAGAACCAAAACTAGTGGTATACTTCTCAAAAGAGCCAAACAAATAAGTAGGTTGATGTGAAGTGGGTTAAGTAGAAGATGAAGTAATAGGTACATCAAGCTCATAATCAAAAAGTACAACAACACAAACATTTAATACATAAACACAATATGCATGATCATAAACTAATAAATCGAGGTCATTGGGTACAGGGATAATATCTTTAGGTGGATCAAGCATAGGAAGATGTGAATAAAAAGAACAACCCTCTAAAAAATGGACATCAAGGGCCATTTAAAATGCATTTATCAATAATGGTGAAAAGCATACCTCTTAAGTTATGAAAAATGTCAGGGACCACCAAAATTATGTCTGCAATGACAATGATTTAGAAGTGGCAAATTTAAAAGTAATACGAGAACTCGTAAAAAGACCAAATGATAAAACAATCCCTCTCAAGGACAAATGATGGTCTTGTGTTACAATAATTTGCCAAAAAAAGGTTTCAAAAAATCAAATTTCCCCTTTACCAGCAAATGCCCCTCAATTCACCCATGTTTGACATGCTCTCAGAGTGAAATTTTATTTTGGATATGGAATGAAAGGAATTCATCTTTATTCTTCAATATTTTTGTTGGCATTCACTTTTCTGCGTATAGTAAGGCTATGAGTATTTTCAATGTTCTTGTACAGACTCAAATGCAAACTAACAAAGTGGCTATGGAATTGGAATCCCTACAGCGACTGCTTTGACACTGGGGTCATTCCCCCTGCAAAGTTTCTCACATCACACCTTCTCCTCTGTGGAACTCACTGCCAAGAGGTGGAAGTACCCCCCCTCAGGGAGGTCTTCATTGTAGTCATTCTCACCAGCGTTCTCATAGCCATGCTACAATTTCTCTATTGTGGTGTTGCTCTCTTCCCCTAGCCCAACATAGAGGTTGGGGTTCTCTGCATCCACACCCTTTATAGGCCCAGGGGTGGGCCTCCCCACCTACTGTAGACCAACACAGGGGAAGTCTCTTGCTCAGGGTTCGTAGGATGGCAAGCAATTATCGCCAAATAAAGGTTTCGCCATGCTCACTTTGGCTATTTCTCCTCACCACAATGTGCAAAATAATGAAGTACAAAATGAGAGCGATCAACAAGCCACCAATTTTGAATGGAACATTGTTATAGAAAGGAGAGATCTTCTAGACTTTAGATGGAGTGATCTACGTGATCACAACCCCTCTTCTAGCAGTGTCTTTGCTACTATTACTTAAATGTCTCTTCTTTTTTTTAATGTTATAAAACTTTTTATCCTAGATCTAGTTTTATGTTTCTTAACTTTTTAGTCTCATTTATGTTGTTTAAATTGAATTCAATATATTATTGTGACCTACTTTCTTACCACCAACTTTTTTTTTTAATGAATAATCTTATAAATAATATAAACTATATTTCATTAATTTAAAAAAATAAAAAAATAATAAAAATCTATTTAAAAATAATATACCTCTCCTAAAAGTTTTCCACCCAAATTTTTTTTTTAAACAACCCTTTATAATGACACCACAACATTATAAATGGGTATATCGCCCAACTTTAATAAATCGCCCTCCAATAGAAAAAGTCGAGTTTTATTTTTAAAGTTTGAGGAGGCAGTTTCGAATACATCAATGCACACTTCCAACGCATCAATTATAATTATTGATTTTTAACAATCAATGCCCACTGCCGAGGAAGCGATGGTTGCCGGTGAAATGTGGAAACGTTGGTCCGGTGGCAGGTATCATATGGAAAGGACAGAAACTAAGCTATGCTAATTAAAAGCGTACGATTCCAAGGTCATTTATCACCAAAGCTTAGTCCTGCGAGTACCGGATCGACAGTCGGAAGTCAGAGAAGTGAATATCCATGGAAGTTGAGGGAGTAGGCAGTGGCCGAACGGGTAATTAGAAAGCCGAGCCAAATTTTTGATAATGTCGATGCCTTTATCAAAACCTTCAGCTGCTTCGGAGGCCAAATGCTTTTTTCAATTGAGTGCCAATCCAAGAAACATGTAATCCAGTTAAACTTCAATGCATGAATCAAACCCGTAGCTTGTCAATGCAAAATTCAGCATATTAAATCTGGAAAGCATACACACAAGGCACACAGAGCAATACAAAATGCAGAAAACCTACTATAATATTGAAAACCCAGAGAGATTTCTTAAAACCCACAAAAATGTTATTGACGTCCATACAGATTTGTCCCTAAAAACTGAAATACAATCTAAAAATACAGATTTGACTGTCTCAGAACATGGCTGAGTTTACAGTCAATCCTAGAGTTCCGGCACATTCTGAACTCGACAGGGTAAGTTAAAAGTCCCCAAAGTGCTCTTATAAAAACTTTACTGATAAGTGGGTTCAAGGGACTACAGAAAATGGGTGCATGAAGGGCTCCATCTATAAATAATAGCGGATTCATAATATCCAAGAACATAATGACTGCATAGCACTGAGCAATGGGTGTAGAATGTTACCTTTTATACTCTATTAGAGTGATGAATACTCATTAAACAGGGTCACATCTGCATATCATCACCACAATACAAAGCACAAGTTATGGAGCACAACAAGAAGAAGAATCATCTAGTATACAAAATATAAAATAGAGAATACATCTTATAAAGAGACATGAGGTGCATAAATGGTGTGTGAAACATTAGGTGTCTAAATAGTGTGTTCAAGAGAAACTTCTCATTTTCTTATTGGTTCCATTAATTGTGACTTCTACAAAAGGTGGTACCACATATGAGGGGGTAACACATATGAGGTGAGTAAACATTAAATGTAAATTTTTTAAGACATCTGTGCATGTTAATTATTTCTAGTAGAAAAGTTAACTTTTTATATTAATTCAATATTAGTGCATCTAGAATAATGTATCAATATTTAGAAGGGATTGGCATATTATGGAAATTTTTAAAATATTGTGTTGGGACTATATATTTTTTAATGTGTACAATCACAAAAATTTACATTTTAGGTAGTTTGGTCCCAATATTATAAACAATAGCATGAATTTGTCAAAAGCACCATTGACCAAGTTAGACTCAATCCACAAATTGGATTTAACCATAATTTTTTGTCGTTTTGATAAAATAATATTTGTATAAAGTTGTTCATCATCTAAATTTCTAAAATTCTTTTCCCTGGTGTATTTTGCACTACTCCATGCAATTGGTATATGTAATTATTTCAACATTTCCTTTTATATGTTCATTCCAAAGCATTTGTTCCATATAATGGAGTTAATAAATAAAACAAGATTTTTTTTTTTTTTTAGAAGATGAATAGCTATTAGTTTGAAATATTTAAAAATTCCAGTCTTCAAATTTTAATATGACATTTCACACATTGAATAGTAGATTTAGGAAATTTGCATGGCTTGGATCAAAGCCTTTTTGATGAAAACTTATGCGCAATGTAGTAAAAATATTTAACATTCATCAAAAGGTTAAATGGTGTCCCTGTGATCATCTAAAGACACTTTCAACATTACTAAATAGGGTTAAGCACTTCACTTCAACTCATGTTTTCAAGACTTGATAAGAAACTTGACTTTAGATAAGCGTTAAGGGTTGGTTTTCAACAAGAATTATGTAAAAGACTCAAAATCACTAATTACCAACCATGACACCCTAAACACATTCTACCTAGACTATTTAAAACTATATACATACTTTGGGATGATCAAAAGATATTCAATAGGTCATAAGACCTTCTTGGCTTTACACATGGGCTCATGGGCTTGTAGCCCTGTTCTAGGAGAATTTTGACCATAACTTTCATGATGTTCATTTTCACATTAAAAAAAGATACTTTCTAGACACCCATTTGGGAATTACAAAATATATGAAAAATTCAAGTGGTGTTACTTTGTACGGACTAGTTGAACTGAACGTTGGTACAAACCTAATTAGGTCTCTTTCAAGGCCTAATATGGAACAAAAAAGAGTAATGGTTATATTTTAATCTTGAAAATTTTAAGGAAGGTGGAAATCATTAATTTTGACATGTTCCAATCATTAAATTCATCTGACAGTGCAGTAAATGATCAAAAAATTACTCTTTTATAGTCACAGGCATAAAATCCTAATGTAAGAACAAGGGTGAGTTATAAAATAGGCTTAACCATTTGAAAAAGACCTGGAAAATTCACACAGAGCAAGATGTTAATGATATAAGACAAATTAAAAAGTTTCAACTCTAGCCACCGTACATATTTTTTGTACCAAGAAGCCCTAGTTAGGGTTAGTGGGCAAAGAAATGGCTCTATAGACCTTAATTTCAATGATCAAGACCTCAAAAAAATTGTGTTGAGATTATTTTTACCTCCTCTATCTATATGAATAATCATATTATAGAAATTGAGTTTCTGGTATGGACTATCTTTTTTTAACTTGCTGCCCTGTGTGGCTTTCATGCACAGTTCATAGAAAATCTTGAATAAAGCATTCAAAATTGTCCTTCAACAATCTATCCTCTCATTACACATTTAAAACATCATAATACAACTCCATGGGTCAAAGGAATCACTCCATACAACTCAAAACCTTAATTTGGACATCAAAACTCTATTTTAGACTCATGTAACAAACTCTAAAAATGGAGTTAATAACCTTTTCAAAACAAACAAGATCACAACTACTCAAAATCTCATCCAAACCACCTAAGACCATATAGAATATGATCTCACAAACTATATAGATGCAAATCTATACACTTTTGTGGCCTTGAGACAAGCTTAGGCCTTATTACAAGCTTAATAGCATAATTACAACTTTGAAAATTTGAATAACACAAATTGGATGGAAATAAATCTAGTCAAACCTAGACTCTCTAAAACTTAACCAAAAACATAACAAACATATTCAAAACATGAAAATGCTTCTACATCATTAAACCATATAATGCTCCAACATACATTGATATATCACTTATAGAAGGGAGTTGACCTAGATCACCAATGAGAATAATAAACCATACACAAAGTAGATATTTTTTATATTATGGAAAGGCTTCTTGCAATGTTGATCAATATGTGTCAACAACATTGGCCCTATGAAATTCATTTCATTGATACATATGTATTGGATATATTTCAAATAATCTTGTAAAACTGCAAGTGCTTTCCTTTCTAGCCATTTTCATTTATTTTATATGTATGTGAATGCATGAATAGACTAAATACATGCTAGTGCGAGTAATAAAAATCAATAATTATTGTGAGTTATTTTCTAATTCAATACGAATCTTATTTTTTTGATAAAGTATGTTTTTCATATACCAAAAGTAATTCAAATAATCGTCTTCAATAGAATCATTATTGTGTGTTAATTATAATGATGCATTATAATATCAAGAATTTTTTTTTTTTATGTATATAATTCATTCAAAGTGCATGTATTGGGAGAATCAAATTCTTGAATTCAAAAACTTGCTTGACTTGGTTATATAAAGGAAGTTATTACTTCTTTTAATTAATTTGAAATAATAATATCATTATAATTGTGTTGTATATCAAAGTCACAATAATAAATCATATCAAATTCATTAAGATGAATATAATTGTCAAGGTGTAATTTTGACCAAAGTTGACATTAATTAAGTTATTTGAAGTTATGATGAATAATGTCATTAGTTGAAAATTCATCATTTGAAAGCAACTTGTTTTCATATATTATATAGATAATATACCATGGGTGCTAGGAATTTCTCATGCTTTCCCAAAATTTAACTACTTGTTTAGTATAACAACCAATTTCTACAATAATTTTCTAAAAATGTAGGTCAAAAATTAGTTTTTTCCAACAAAATACTGCATAGAAAGTAGAATATTTAGTATGAATTAAAAATAACCTGAGCATGACATTGAAAATAGCTGGAACATATTTTTATTTTCCAATTTCACTGTGACAATTGTTTTTCATATGACCAATTTCTGAAAACTTCTTGAAGAGATAGTGAATCTAATGAAGATAGTTGATTGGTGTATACATCAATGAAGATTGAAGTAGTAATCAAATAATACTTAATATGGGGAAAACATCATATGATTTCATTTCTTACATTTAATTATAAAAATAATCAACTTCAAATAAAAAGAGCAATTTTTTTGTTAAAAGATGAAACAAATTATTTTGCACTAATGTCATGGTCAACAATACTATCAATTAAAAGTTTCTTAAAGGAATTTTAAGATTGTTTATGCGATTTTGTACTTTTATATATTATTTTTATCATTTGTTGATAGATTTTAGCTAGGTTCTCAGCTTTCAAAACATATTTTTCAATATAGATTCACATGAAAGAACATGTTGATGATTAAGAAAAATTTGCTCCAAATGAAAAACATGGATGGATTATGAGTATTCAATCACATAATTATAAGAAGGATTTTATTTTTTGGCAGAGCATTATTTTCAATGACTATGGAATATTATTGATGCAATTCCCATGGTGTTTTGCACTAGCATTGAAAAATCATTCCTTTAATTTTTAAGTTATTTTATTATGTGCACTTAATATGCATTTGAACAAAATTCAAAAGGTATGAACATAGTCAAGAAAACAATTGTTTAAAATTATGTCTTATATATTTGATAAATAGGGATCATAGAAAATATAATGTTGAACCATTTAATTTATATGAAAACTATTACATCGAATACATGTTGATATATATTATCAAAAATAAGATTTTATATTTTCAGTCACAATTTCATCTTGTCAATCTAATGTATCAATATTGGGTACATATTTTATCTAGATAAATCTATGAACATGTGCAGAGCCTCTGTGTTTCTATTCATACTTGAAAATAAAATTAATTTATATGAGTTATAATAGAACAAGATTACAAATACAAAAGATGAAATGAAGTAGTTTAATGCATACCTATACCAATAGTCTTATATTTTGAAATGATTTTCTAATATTTCCTAATGAAATTTGGTTAATCCATGATGCATGTAAAGATATGTACAATGTGTATCACATATTGTGTATTATGAAATTATAAGATAGATGTGCATCTTCAAGTGGATTAAAAGGAATTTCACTATGAAATTGATCCATTTGGTGTCAACAAAACTCAATGTGAAAAACAAAGTATTTGAACCTGATTGATCAATCATGATAGTTAGTTCAACATGTATTTTTGTCTAATATGGCCATATTACCCAAATATTTGAAGTAAATCACATCAATATTTCAGCAATTTTATCATCAAGAATTATATGGAGTCATTCTCAAAGATCCCTGAATGGTAGTAAAAAAATTGTCCTTGATATTTTTTTAATAAAAATAGTTGATGTTCCTTTGGTATGATGACATGTCATAATATTTAAATACATTTATATTTGATGGATACCAAATCTACTAACATAATAATGTATCATATAAATTTTATATTCTAAAATTTGATATTTTTAAAGCATGGTATCTAAACATACCTTCACCTACAAGAAATAACGTATAAAATTCCATAGCAAACAAACCTTCTATATTGTATTCATGTACAGGAGGCATGCCAACTATTGGCCATGAGATAGTACATAGTATTGCTTTATCTATTGATTATAAATACTTTTTTATTTATCATATTGCTACTCCTCTATTTGAGAGAACAAGGCTAAATGAGGAAAGTGGTTCTACTATGTAGTCAAAACATGCAGTTTTGATCCATCTAAATTAGGCTCTATGTGCTGGGATTTTTCAATGTTATACATGCATATGGATTCATAGTCGATCCATCAATAATGTGAAAAACTAATTATTCCAATGTCATTTCATCGAAAAGGACATGTAGTATCTATCACATTCTTATTTTTTTATTGTAAATTATATTTAAATGTGTGATCTATAAACATATAAATTATATGTTTTTTTATTGAGGACATTTTATATTGACAAGTATTATATTCAATTTATCAATTTTTTGTGGAATAAATATTTAAATGGCATTAAGGTTCTAATGGAAGATAATAGTATGTCCATTAAATTTATATTAGCCTCCAAAAACTTTTTTCATATCCAAAATTGGATTAACACGTGCTATAAGCATTTCCTAAACATGTGTTAACACTTTCATAGCTATTTGTTATCCTCCATGATTCATATTATTCCATTTGGATAAATGATAACCTTATCATTCTAAAAATTATCTACAACGAACATATACTCCATTTTATATTTTAGTTTTCATGCATGAATCATATGTATCATGTTCAAATAGACAATAATTGATCAACTCTATGGTGAAATCACTTGTGTGTCTCACTAAGGTTTAATATATATGTAGTTTCAATAAGTGGTTTGTTTGTTTTTATGTTAATATGAGGAAATAGAGAATCAACAAGAATCTATTTTGATATATTATAGAATGTTTGAGATGATGTTCTTCCAAAATTTCAAAAAATAAAATAAAAAATTGGCTAAGTTTTCTTTTCCCAAAATTTTGAACATGTCATTTATGTGGTTGCAATGAAGAGGATTAATACTCATTAAAAAACCATATGCATATTGATTCTAAAGAAGGATTTCTTCATTTTCAATAGGAAAATGTAATTGGCCACTTGAACATTATTTGTATTCCCTTATACATATATCATTAACATCTTTGTTGATTTGGTATCAACACCATTAGTTTTGTTTAATATTTTGTTTATTCTTTATGTAATATTTATGATTTTAATCCCTTTTTTTACATCTATAAAATGTATGTAATATTTGCATAATATAAATATATTTATTATATGAAAATACAATAATTAAATGAATTATTTAAAATATAATAAAATTAAATTTTACATTTAATAATATGCAAAAAATAAAAAATATATTGATAATACTATAATTTTTTAAAATATCTTAAAATCAAAGTAAAATGAAATGTAAGATTTAATATTTTTTCAAACCATAATAAAACAAAGAATGTTTTCTTACTTGAAATTAATAAACTGAATTATCTATAAAATACTTGGAACTACATGAAAATGGTCTTTTATGATATAATATAAGTCCAAATTATATACGAAAGGAAAGAAAATGAAATAATCCTTGCCAAAAATTACAATCAAAATAACATGGCAAATAATATCTAGTCTTAAAATTAAATATATAGATCATCAAATCAATAGTGGGAAAAAAACAAATGAAATGACATCATTCATATTATATGGACATTTTGTTGGAGGTTTTATCGATAAAATATGACATAATTAATTTGATTCCCTTGATTGTAATTTTATGTCTTTATTGATATCGAAAACATAAATTCTTGCTCCACAACCTATTTAATCTGACTCTACTAATTCATCAAAGGAAATCAATGGATTTAGTTGGATTCTTAAGTCACTTACTCTTAATCAAGGATAATAATTTTAATCACACTCATAAATGTCAAAACCATGTTTAGGATATTGTAAAACCGCAATGTTGTTTTATAACCTTTTTTTACACCACATTTCACCAACCCTAAGAGGCAAAGCAAGGTAATAAATGTTATCCATATGAATTTTTTCATCACATATTATTTCACTAAACCCCATTTCACTTTATTTTGAATTTCCATGAGCCTTATTTTAAACTATTTTGATTTAACAATCAAGTTCCCTAATGACTAAAAATATTTATTTTTCAATGAATGTTTAGGCACATTCTAGATTGTATAAATTAGCCAACGATGGAAATTATCAAAATCTACAATGACAGTAATATTTTTCATAGTTTAAATTTAGTTTGCACTAAAATTTGATGTCTAAGTAGCTTTCAGTGAAAGAATAGTTAAAGTTTGGGAAAAACCAGTTCAATATTTTCTATGCTTATTGAATTCACATGCTCATTCCATAGTGTCATGGTAATGTTGTTTTCTAAGATATTATTAATTTTAAGTGTTTTATTTTTACCTCATGAGTCATCCTTTAGATGTATTATTGGCATGAGATAAATTTAAATTACCACACTGATAATAGCCATCATAGCTCTATTTGGTATTTGTGGACCATTTTATTAAAATTTAATTGATGCATTGATATTTATTTACTATCTTAAACATAAGGACTTATTATCAATGAAAATTATAATACTATTTCAAATAAATTTTTAAAAATAATGTATATTCTTATTTTCTCCTTAAAAATTCATTTGATAACACATATTTTTTTTTTTAATCTATTTTCAACTTGGTTATAAAATTCATCTTTGTTAATACTTAAATCTAGATTTATAAGTTAAAATAGTCTTGTACTCTTGGAAAATATTATTTATGGCTCTACCCTTCATTTATTTACCTGCCTTGTAGTTTAAAGGATTGTGTTCTACATCTCACTATTCTTAAATGAATATCTTATAACTTGACCTTGATATTATGCTTGCCCAATCATATGTAACCCACAATATGATAAAAATTTTATATATATTCTTCATTGTTAGTTATAAGACACCAACATATTTATATCTTTCTCGACGCTTGCATTAAGACTTACACACTAGAATAAACTCTAGTGTCCTTACTCTAATGCAGGGGTCCATACCTTACAAACACTCAAATTTAGAACTGTTTTGATATGTATGGATCAATATAGTTATTTCCTTTAACCCTTTTGTGAGAAATAAAATTAAAAGGTGTCCAGTATAAATAAAAGTTAACTCCCACTCATTATTCATCTATCAAGTACCTCTCAAGCTTACACTATATTACTAAAATTAACTCACAACTAATTTATTCTACCTTATTATTTCCTATTCCAAAATTAGTCATATGAGGAGTCTTATTACAAGTCTAAAGCATAAATGGAACAAACCCTGAGGATAGATCACTGCATGCTCTTGCATATAGTATATTACATAATTATTCACATACAAACCCACATAAAGGTTAAAACTACGTCAATCTAAGGCCCCCTTCAAA
The DNA here is from genome assembly GCA_037957365.1 of Torreya grandis. Classification (NCBI taxonomy): domain Eukaryota; kingdom Viridiplantae; phylum Streptophyta; class Pinopsida; order Cupressales; family Taxaceae; genus Torreya; species Torreya grandis. The sequence continues at coordinate 700,077 of JARHVA010000528.1, forward strand.
GTATATAGCTATGTAGGCAATGTTCACTACTAGAGGGGTATTTGAGATGAGCTCAACTTCACTTGAACACACTAACCCCTATTTTTTATAAGGTGGGATGTTTTAACTAGAGGATATATGGGTTTTATCAAAATACTTATATCAGTAACCTATGCACATGATTTAAATAGAGAATATGAAAGGTAACATTAAATCCTAATAGGTTTAGGTAGAAGTTCCAAAAAAGAGTCAATATTTATTACCAAAAACTAGTTGTAAAATCAATACAATATCATTGATGCTAATGTCCATAGCATGATGAAAGTGTCCAAGATGATATAATGTAAATATTCATAATCTAAAAACATGATCCATATCTTTAGATAGTCCACTTTTGCACCTACACTACTTAGATCTACCCACATATCATCATATAAACTAAGTACAATTTATAAGACTTCATATTACTATTATTAAAATATTGAATTCTATACTTTACTTATTTTGAATATAACAAGATTCAATATATCTCTTTAGGATATCAGTGGAATATAAGTTAATTTAATTACCCTGATTTTTAGAGTAGCTTACATGTTCGTTGTCTAGGATACTCTTTTCTTATTAATCCTTATTTCCAAAACAAGTTAAAAATTTGGTGAACTTGACCTTTGAGTCTTATCATGAAAATTTTCTCTTTGAGTAAGTTTCTCATCCATCTATGGTTTGAGCTTTATGTAATTATTTAGATCTGAATTTTCTTTTCCGTTAAGCTTGGTATCTTTATTTATATTTATAAGCAATGAAAAATGTTAAGAAAGATCATTTTTAAATGGAAAATAAGAAACCCTTAATAAATAATTTAAATACAAATCTAAATTTAATTGATGCATTTTTATATGTTACATGAGATGAAATAAATTAACATTCCAAGGTTAGTGCATCCACATCCAATAATGGTGAACCCTTAGATGGTATGACTATTGTTGCATCCTTCATGGAAACAATTGATACTTAAACTCAATTACCAATTTTTATTCCTACATCAACATAAGTGGTTTTATCATCCCCTTTTGTGAATCTTCAAATCTCAAACATAAATCCCAATGGTTCTTTTGTAAAAACTCTTCTCTAAGTTATTTAATCTTTAGAAACTAAAGCTACCAATATAAAAAAAAATGCTTTGAAATCAAATCATACTATTGATTTTTAAGATATATTACATAGTTGTATTTCACCTAAGATGTATTTAAACTCATTTACATTTAGAATTTTTCACCCAAGTTCACACTTTAGATGGCAAGGGTGACCCTGAGCAACATCTTCGCTCTTTCCATACAACATGTCTTGACTATGCTTCAAATGGAAAATTTTTGACCAAATTCTTTCAAATAAGTCTAAGGAAATACTCTTTGAGATGATTTTATGATATACTAATATAATCACTAAGAGCATTCAACCCTTTGGTGGATTAATTTCTTATCATTTCCCAATCAACATTATTAAAAAGTTGTCATATGCACAAATTGTCAAGATCAAACAAGGAACTAATGATCCTATTAATGAATATGTATTGAGGTATAGGATAATGCTGGATTTAAAAAAAAAAAAAAAAATAATGGTGGATAAAAATATACAAGATATATTTAAGAAAATTTTATTTATTCCCTTACATGAGTCTATTATTTTCAATAAGTTCAAATTGTTTGATGACTTATGTCATATTATTTAAGATAGAGAACTAAAACATATTTCATTGAACAAGATTTAATATTTAGCAAACACACCAACTACATCCAATACTAGGTTTTATATCAAGCAAATCTAAAAGGTAAAACTTACTGAGGCTAAAAAGGAAGCAACAACCAAAGTTAATACAATGTCATAACAATTGAATTGTTTCATCTTATCTAATGCATCTAAGAGATAATTTACAAGATTACACGAGTCTTTTACTTTGATCCTTCCAAATATAGTGGAGTGTCATCTCATATATCTCCCTCCTCCTATGGTGGTTGATATGAGTTGACATCTACCAAAATGATATGATACAAATACTTATTGTGACTACCACCACTATTTTGGACAATCTACAGACATATGTTTAAAATTAAAGTACACAAGATACAAGACCTTATTGATAGCAACTAACTCACATTTGAGGACTCTATAAAGAATTCATAAACATAACCTAATGATCATAAAAATAAAAATATATTTAAAAATCCATTACAATATCATTCTAAGGAAACAATGGAAGTGCAAATTGCATATCATGCACATCCTCCTCCGCCACATTATGGACACCCATTATATGGTATTATTGGTAGCTTACAAGTAGGATACCTCCTATGGATCAGAGGAATTCCATTTCATTTGATGATAATGATATTTTTGATGATGACTTAGATATTAATTCATCATTATTAGAGCACCTATTGATCATCAACTTATACAAGGTATTATGCATGGTAATGGTTCTAGTGATAATGTATATACCATGACATTAATCACACATTTAGGATACACATATTATGATTTACCCACTTTAACAAAACTTCCAAATCATTCAATGAGATGACACAACAAGTTTTTGGTGAGATTGATTTACCTTTATAAGTTGGTCCAACACGTGACCAAAAAAAATTAGTTATACCACATATGAGATTAGTTTATATTTTATTGGGATGACCTTCGATTCATAAGATCCATGTAGTACCTTCCATAGTGTATGGTTATCTTTAATATATTAATGCTAATAATTTAATTACATTTTAAGGGATTCAATAGGAATATCCATTGTAATACATCCAAGTTGATTAGGATCCCTTGTTGGATATACTCTTAACTTTTGACAAGTTAGTGGCATATGGGAAATTATAAGTGCTAATATAAAATCACATTTACTTCACCCTGACTAGAGGGAAAATGATGAATTTTTTTACATTATGTCCTACATATTGGATGCAATCAATGGCATGATATATAAGCCCTATGGTCAAGAATGGAAACATTCAAGTGAGTATTTAACAAACATGGTAGGTGAATACTAATCTTATATGTTTTTACATAGATACAAAAATGAAATAAAGATAATATGTGAGGAGGTCTATCCCAAAATATTATAGGACATATAAGGCACTGCAATGCCCATATTATTTAAGAATATAAGAAAAATCTTGGCCAAAATGGGAGACTATTATTACTACCGGATGTCACTATTATTAGGGCAGAATGAAAAAATACCACTCTCCTATCATTACCACACCATATTTTAGACCACATAGGAAAATAATAAACTGCATATCATATTTATAATAGCATTGATGAGGAACTAAGTCAAAAGCATTTGGCCTATTATTTCAAAACTCCTTTAATCATTGGACAATAATATGATGTGGTTAGACCACATTTCCTTAATGCTAATAAGGCCAAGACAATATAATTTACATGTTGCACATTGTAGGGAATGGGACCCCCCAAAAAAGGTAAGGGGATATCTCTTACTACTCAAGGATAAGTAGAAGGTACATGTTTCCTATGGCCATGCGGATTATGACCATGACATAATCTTTCTAATCTTAGTTGATGATATGGAAGGATGGATGAAAATGAGAGACAAATTAATATCAATGTCTTGGGCTCATGCCCTTTAATATGATCTTGAAGTAACTGAGGATAAATCAAAAGCTACATGGAGCCATCAAGGTTCCAAGTCAACCATATGAAACTCAACTACAAGATAGTCATCCCTCCCCTTTAAGAGTGCCTATAGATGAACAACTAGATGAATCCAACATTCAATTAAAATCAAACCCTTGAAGTAGGAGGAAAATTTTGAGGGGTCTCCCCAATACGCAAGTCTCTTCTACATCAGCAACAACTAATGTTCAGGCTTTAGAGATAAACACTATAAGGAATAGGTCAACAAATTCTTTAGGGGAATAAAGGAAGAGATCTCTAGTGATGACACCTTTTCACCCCTTGCTACAGTTACTCATGCGAGTCTACCAGAGCTTTTATATACTCTTTTCTTATCCATTCCTACTATTCTACATTCTCCCCAATCTCCTAATTCTCCTTACACAAGTTACATACACTAAATAATCATGTAAACACCATTCATCACATATACTACTCCTTTGCCACCATTACCAATCATACCTACTACCACCATTATTCGTATAGTTGTTCCACCATCTCATCCACCTTCTCCTCTACCCTAATTCAGTTACCAAAGGAAGCATAAAGACTCTCCCCCCTCTAGGGATAAGTAACTATAAGAAATACCATCACTTGGTCTTCCAATCATAGAGGAAATAGTAGATGTCATAGAACCAATAGAAGAAAAAGAGCTCAAGTATGTAATATATTTAGTTGATTAGCCCACACATGAAAAACCAAATGATGAAGAGGATGAACTAGAAAGGGCCAAATAATTGAGTCTAGGAGAATAAATACTAAAGGAAACTTTGACAAAACATCAATACCCAACACAAGAGCAGAGCTAGAGCCTAAACAAGGTAGTCTCATCTATTGTTTCTTGAATTTTTAGTTGTAAAATTGTAGTCATAAGTTTATCCCAAAATATTCTTGGGACTATTTTGTCTAGTTATATTAGTACTATTGAATCAATAGTTCCTTCTTATTTTCTAAAGTTAATAAGGAATCCTAAAGTAGTCCATTTTGAAAATTTGGTAATTGTTTCTATTTTTAATCCTCAGATGCCACCAATCTTGAGGAAAAAGTGAGACCAATTAGAACTCCCCATGCCACAACCATTGACCATGCCAACAGCTAAAATGACTGTACAAATTACCCCAATATTGACTAAACTCTTGAAGATATTAACCCCATGAAGAAAACATATCCATGGGAGAATATTGATCAAACACTCGTTTCCTATTTAGATAAGTGTATCCTTGGTACGTCCCTCAAATAAACCACCTCCTATTAATCTTATATCTTCTTAGTCCTCAAACCCAAACCAAGAGATTGAAATAAGAGAACTCATTATTCCCCAAAGGGTAAGGGAAATACAATGTGCCATCTATGAAAGGAAAAATTTAGTTATGATTGAACATCCCATAGTCTTCACTCAATTTGATAATAAGAGTGGGATTATCCAAAGGGTAAGGAAGGAAAAGGTGATGAACATAAGGACCAAAGAAGAAGTGGAGTTTGAATAAAGTGAGAATATTTTCCATTTAACAAATAAACCCAAGATAAATCCAAACAAACTCATCGAGTATATTGAGAATTTTAGTAATTTTGTGGATTCTATGAGGGTAACAATGAAGGAAATGTTACAAAGTAAATAAGATGCCTTGAAAAGGTTATATAAAATACAAATCATGTAAGCACCTTAGGATATTATTGCTAATGTACAAATTACATCTATCAAATTCTACAATATTTTTATAAAGTCAAGATGTCCAAGGGAGGGAGCTAATCAAATAGGGCAACTATTGTTACATATTAGAACTAGATGAAAGAGTTATAAATAAGATTGAATTTTTCATTTCAATGTTCCAGGACAAATTATTTAAACCAATTAAATATTATGTCTAAGATGGATGCTTCTTGGTGCTTAAATTATGTAATAGAAAGGAAATATTCTTCCCTTAAGTGGCATAAAATGAATACCTTGATGGAGTATTTTCTCAAACATGAGCATGAAGAATTAAAAAAATTGGTGGATATGAGGGTTACCATTGTATTAACCCCGATAGAAGAATTGGTCAATATACCTAATTTTAAAAACCTTCTTCAAGAATCTATAAACAATTTTAAAGATGGAATTTAGGGCACCATCTATAAAACTAATGAATAAATCTTAGAGTTGGTTAGTTTTTCAAAAGATAGATTAACAAAGGTAGAAGCTTTAGTAGCTAAATTCATAAGCTAAGAAGCTGAACAAGAAAATTTGATAGCTAAAGATGTTAAGATTTTAAATACTTCATTACTTAATTTTGATATTATAAATAAGGAATTTAACACAACTTAAGCATTATTTAAAGAGTTGAAATCCAAGGAAGAAACTTTGGGGTTAGTTTCACATTCAAAACTGGCTATTAGTGTCTCCCTAAGATCACAAAGTTCTCAGTTCCCTTGATTTTCTATTTTACAAACTTTGACACACCCAGTTTTGATTCCATAGGGACTTATAATAGCTACTTTGGTTTCAACTACACTTACTCCACTGACATCTTCATTTAGTGGTGCCACATCAACACCATAATATAAAAATAGTTACCTATTTACATGTTATTATTGAAGAGGAGATTTAATTCCCAACCCATTTACTATGCATTCATATTGTATTTTTAGCTTAAAAGGTTGTTATAAATATGGTTATGAGACATGCATCTTTTGCATGATCTTGGGCACATAGTTCTAATTTTTTAATTTTAATTTTAGACAAGGCTTGAAGACAAGGGTTACCAAATTCAAGCCTTGTCTAAAATTAAAATTAAAAAATTAGAACTATGTGCCCAAGATCATGCAAAAGATGCATGTCTCATAACCATATTTATAACAACCTTTTAAGCTAAAAATACAATATGAATGCATAGTAAATGGGTTGGGAATTAAATATCCTCTTCAATAATAACATGTATATATATATATCCTCCAAATTCCAAAGAGACATGCATCTTTTGCATGATCTTGGGCACATAGTTCTATTTTTTTAATTGTAATTTTAGACGAGGCTTAAAGAGATGAGGCATCCTCATCCTAAGTTATAATATATATATATATATATATATATATATATATATATATATATATATATATATATATATATATATATATATATCCTCCAAATTCCAAAGGGAGGATATTTTTGGATGCTAAGATTAATAAGAAACTCTAAGATGTTCTACTTGGATTGGTATTTGTGTGTAAATCTTGATTCTTCTCCAATTATGTGGACTATGGGAGGTGTTATCATTCCATTATTTTAATTATTTGATCATGTATGATTTATCTTATTTAATAGAGTTATTGATTTTAAGCTACAACTAACTTGACTATCATTTACATGTTAATTATAATACACCCTTGTAGATGTGCAACAACAATATAGAAAACATGACATCTTTTAATTTATACATGTTTAATTATACTTTGTTTTGTTTCCCTTTGACTCGTTAGTGTGTTTGATTTTTGGTGTGGTATAGTAGCTTAAACAAATATTGTTATTTTGATCTCTTGTCCTACCTTAGTTCAAGCACCAACTTGAAGGGTTTTCATTTTGTGTGGTTTGCATGACTTTTTTTTTATTTACCCTTCTTTTTTAATTTTATTTTAGATATCTTTCCCACTTTAGTTTTAAAAATTATCCTTTTACTCACTTCAAATAGACCTAGGTCTATCCATAGTCAACTCACCAATCGTAAATAATATATATCATTCACCTTTATTACACTAACAGGTTGTTATAAAATCAAATACCTAACAACTCATGCCTTGGAGTGAAATCCTTCACTAATCCAAAAATGTTAGAGGTTACCTCATAAGGTTACTAGAGTGTGAATAAAATTCACATCAATAGTACACTTAAATTATGCCAGAAGTAGACCCAATGCTTAAATTAGTAAACTTAAATTTGTGCTAGAATATAATACACCATGAAATTTATTATCCCTAAATTTCACTTCTAGGATAGTTTCACATTAATAAATGCAACGAAAAATACACATATTGTCATCTATTTAGTAATTTCTATTTTCAGCATATACCCTTATCAAATCAAAAGAATCAATCTCATAATTTTATATATAGATATATTCTTGAATATTACATCTATTGACTTGAATTACATTTGGGTAGGTGCACCAACTTGGGGGGAAAAATAGGGCCTACCCGTGGACATGATTTTTTTAAAATTCCATAAATGTGAACTTTTGCTTATAATTAGAGATGGTTACACTCAAAATTTGATGATGGTATATTAACATGAATTGTATAATTTAAAGTCTAGTTTTCAAAAAACTAAATAGGTCAAACATCTAAAATTTGAAGAGTGCCTCCTATTTTTTTAATAAAATTTGAGTTGTACCATTCCGTGTGACCCACCATTTTTTGAGCATCATTAAATATTGTTAGAAACCATTTGGTGAATATTTAGATTAGATCTTCTAGTGTGTTATAAATGTTTTTTTATATTTTTTTGATGTATATTTTTTTAATTAATTTTGCAATTAAGTATATCTTGAAAACTAACAAAAAAAGGATAGCCGTCTGTGCGACCAACCCTAACTACCTCAATTTTTTTGAGTGTGTGTAGAATTAGGCCTAGTTTGTTACCATATAATTTGTTTTATATTTGGATCAACAAAAAACAAATTAGATAAAAATGAATAATCATGTATGGGTGAGGCATGTAGTGGCCTAAAAAAGGTGTTGTTAGAAATGAATATAGTTTTAACCCTTAAAATAGCCTAAAATCATAAAAATAATATATATAGAAAGATGACAATGTGATATTCGTAATGGTAATATTTTTTTGAATTTTGGTGATGAATACATAGTGTATTTGGTGATTAAATTTGAAATTTGTTGGTTTTTGTTAAAACTCTCATTCTCAATTGTAGATGCATAGTCCCAAGCTTTTGCCTCAGAAATCCAAGCCATTTATGAGCCTAAAGTCTTAGTTTTCAATTTGAATTCAAATAACACAGACATGTTATTTTAAATTTAAATAACATGTACATGTTATATAATGCACTATAAAACATGTATGAATTGATTAGTTATAAGTCCAAAACCAAATCCATGAGCATTTGGGAGTTGTACGTGAATCTAACTTTGTTCATAAGCGTATATTTTCTACTCTAAATGATAAGTATAAGAAATTAAATGTAGCACTTTAAATTTATTTCAGTAAATATAATAAATTAGGGTCACTCAACATATAATAGATTTGGTCTCACAATTGTATGCCATATGATGTGAAAAATAGTTTTTCAAAATCTGATCAGGTCAGTATTTAGGCATTTTCAGCGTTTAAGTATTAAACCTAGGGATTTTAGGACATAACTTTTTTAATTGATATCTATTTTTGGTAAATATATAGTCATTTTTTAAAGTTTTTATGCCATTCAGATTGATTACTAACATTTTTAGGAGTCTTAGGTTTATCAAAATTTAAGTTTTCAAACCTCTCACTTTAAAATTGATGCAAAGTGGTGTGATTGGGGTAGCATAGGACACATTGATGACCTACACACATCAAACAACCATTTTGTGTTAGTTTCACTTATTTATCATCCTTCCCTCATCCTTGATCACTTCTTACTCATGCCTAATTACCCCTAATAACTCTCTCGTCATTATTAATTGTCCTTAATCACTCCCTCATTGACCCTCACTATCCCTAGTCATCTCAAATCACTCTCTTATCATTAATAATCACTCCTCTATTGACCCTCACTATCCCTTATCATCCCTAATCACTCCCTCCCCATACTTCATCATCCCTAATCACTCTTTCCTCATCCCTCATCATACCTAATCACTTCCTCATCCCTATTCACTCCCTCTTCATCTCTAATCACTCCTTCATTGACCTTATTTGTCTCTCATCATCTCTAATCACCCAGGCTTATCATCCCTAATCACTCCTTCATTGATTATCATCCCCCCTCATAATCCATAATCACTCACTTATCATCGCTCATAATACTTAATAAATATTTCTTCATCACTAATCACTTCCTCATTAACCCTCACTATCCCTCACCATCCTTCATCACTCCATCATTGACCCTCACCATCCCTTACCATCCCTAATCATTTCCTCATCATCTAGAATAAGTATATACTCTAAAGATATCTTTGAATCTAATCATATGTTGTTTAATCCATTATAATAGAAATTAACTCTTTTCTAGGACTTGTGTTGTCAATACCCATTTGTGATAGTCAATTTCATTATTGAATGAATTGGATGATCTTCCAAATTTATAGACAAGTAACATAAGTATTAACATAAAATATAGTATAAATTTTAGTTTATCAAATTAAATTTGTTGTGAAACTTACTAAATTAAACTTTATTTGGTTCCACCTTTGGTAGTTTGGTTTGAAAGATAAAAATTAAACACAAATATCTTGTATTATTTTCCAATTCTAAGAATATTTGAATCAGATGCAAAGTTATTTAGTGTTTTCCATCCCTGTATAACTTGAATCTTGGTTAGGTTCACACATGTAATCCTTATGTGTGTAATGTGTCCCAAATATTTTATCTCTTGCATGAAAAATGAACATTTATTCATGTTATCACAAAAATATGTTTCTGTAAAATGTGAAACACTAGTTCAACATGGTCTAGATGTTCTGTAATATCCCTTGTTTCCCTTGAATTCTGAAACTGAATATTATTGAATTGCTTTTCTATATTTTACCCCTTTTGATAAAGATACGATTTTGGAGATAAATTCAAATAGATAAATAAACCACAGTATAATCTCTTAGCTGGCAAATCAATGATCTTAATTATTCATCCAAATGATTACAATAGATGTCCTCTATCATGCATATAAAAGAATATTAAAATACAGTCTTAAAAACCTGAGATTTCCACAAACTGGGAATAAAACCTAGATTTGGTATGTCTCGGCCTGCTGTGTCAAAAATACAGTCGCTTACATCGGTTATACTACCGCCATCAGTTTCCTGGTGTCATTAACCTATCGACATCGGTAAGGGGGGTCGGTCGATGTCGGCTGCTGTCAGTGTCTTCCTGTCGATGTCAGTCTCTGTGATTCCCGCTGATGCGTATGAATTTGCATAGATCTGTACAAACTTCGTACGGCTGCCAATACAATATAGCACAACCAGTATACTGGACCCCTAATCTCAAGATATACAGCTCTAATACAGAAGATCTTTATCTGTGTAATATTTGAATTAAAAAAACCTAATAAAATAAATCCCTGTGATAACTTCTGTGTGAAGTTATCTCTCAACCTGGCGATAGATCAGTTGATATCTCACAACCTCTGAATTGCACACACTGAAGAGGGCATGTTCTTCAATGTAAATATAATACTAGAACCCTTGGCTCAGTCTTCTCAAGAAAATCCTTGGCAAAAAGTATCTTTAATCAATAATCCATAATATCATAATCATTCCAACTCTCTCCCATGAGAAACCCTTATACCCTCAAAAAGGTGTGCTTGCCCTAATTAGGGTTTATTAAATTAGAATTAGGGTTTTTTTAATTAAAATTAGACAAAATAATTAATATTTAATTAGATAAATCAAATATTAATATCTCCCACAATATATGTTTGATCCTCGAACCAACTAAAGCTAGTGAATTAGGGAGTGATTCTGCACATGACCATACCAAAATGAGGGTGCCACGCTGTATGTCAAATATCTCTAAATAATAGGAGTTCAGGCAAACATGTCTAAAAAACCCTGAACGAATGTCAACTGGGAAAATTTTGCTAGTCTAAGCCAAGCCAAGCTCCATCATGACCCTCTATCCATCTTATCAGCCTACGAGGGTTGCATAATAGGCTAACCATCAACTCTGAACATGTCAACTAAAAAGGGGACATGACAATCTGCCCCTCCTGAAATTGCTTGCCCTCAAGCAATCACTGAATGATAAAACACTCAATCCACCTGGATCCCAAATGTAGTCATGATCTACACTACTGTCAATCAATGCAAACTCCATGACATGTCTATCACAACTCTCATCCAATAGCATCACATCATCCCTAGTACCAAGATAAGGATCACAACATCCAATCCATGAATAAAAATCAATTGGCAACTCAAGTAAACTCCTCACCTGAATAATATCTAAATCTAGAATGTGAATGCTAGACCTACTCATATCATCATCAACATGTGACCCAACTGTAACAGAAAGTGGAGTCCCTACCACATGTGCTAACTCTTGAAATGAACTCACCTAAAGACAAAGCTCATCCACATGTCTCTCTTGTGTTGGTGCCAATGTGCACTTGGCAGCGCACTCTCCCATATCATGTGGTATGAGTCTCTCCATATGATGAAAAAACATATTTTTGATGTTGCTGCCCCGTATTGCCTTAAGAATATGTGCCTTCCCACTAACATCAAAACAAACCTCCATGTCCTTGAGATGAAGAGTGACTTCTTCAAGGGAATGAAGCCACTTCATACCCAAGACTAAGTCTATATCCCCCATGTTCACCACATAATAATCAGCCTTGAACTCATAGTTGTTTAAGCACAATGGGAGGTCTCTAATCATCTGCTCACACTTAAGAGTGTGACCATCGGCCACCTTAACTCTAGTGCCTTTAAAATATTTGGTAGTGATTCCAAACTTCTCCACAAATCTAGCATATATAAAATTATGTGTGGCTCCTATATCAAGAAGGGTGATGACCCTCTGCCCTGCCAAAACTCCATGGAGTCTGAATGAATCATCTGACTGAATGCTGGATAGGCGTGCCTCCTGTATGTGGAGCTCTAAATCTACCTCTGCCTTAGGCTCTAAAGCCTTTACCTCTATCTCCCCAGAACTAATCCACTATTTGGAATCTTTTGATTTTGAATCCTCATAATATGCCCACATCACATGATTTGCCTTGCCCTTAGGCCTCAAAGGACAATCGTGATTGGCATCATATGGACCTTTGCAGTAGAAGCAAAGATTTTTCCTACGTAGATCGTTAAGAGCCTCTCGATCCAAAGGTGGTGCTTCTAGGTTGGCCTTTGAATCATTCTTAACACCTGATTTATTTATGTTAAAATCTAATCCCTCTCTATCTCTGTTGGAGCACTTATGGTCCCTGGATGAAGAAGTACCTCTGGAGTTAAATTTACCGAATGGGGCTGCCATCTCCATACTATGCACCTTCTTCATAGCTACCTGTAATGAAGGAGGATCAAAGGCTTTGATCCAACCTCCCAATGGTTATGTCAATCCCTCCATGAAGAGCACTACAAGTCGCCTCTCTGAAATGTCAGGAACCATAACTGATAACTTCTGAAAGTCACCAATGTAAGACTCTAAACTGCCACTCTGGTGCAACTAAGCCAACTCTCAAAAATAGATTTCTAGATCCCTCCTATCAAAATGCTCCACCAGTCTATCCACAAACCCCTGATAAGATGTGATCTAATCATGATGGAGTGTCACCATCCTGTGGTGCCACCAATCATGAGCTACTCCCTTAAGATGTAGTGTCACATATCTGATAGCATCTCCCTCAGCCATCAGACGCAATGTGAAAAATGTGTCTAGCTTACTAATCCAGGCCTGTGTTGTGACCTTGCCACTACCGTCAAACATCTCTAGTGTGACCCTGCTCGTAGCATGCTTCAGATCATTATTCTGGTGTCTAGGTCTCCAATCATGTCAAAATCGATTATGCTCTCTCCTCTGTGTGATGAACCAGTCAAAATTAATCCTCTCTCTGACCTCAAGTGATAATAACTCCCACTCCTCATTCACTGCCATAAGTGTGTCAGCAAATAGGGGATCTCCTGCCGCCTCCTCTACTAGAGCCTCTAGTTCCTCCTAAAAAAATGTAGGCCGTGTAGGCCTATCAGCTGTCTTGGAATGGGTCAGCTGTGGTCTCTGATTAATAGTAGCACTTCTATTATCTCCTTCTTCCCCATTCTATCTAACGGGTGGGTTCATCCTCTCTACCATATTAGTGAGTGCATGTATTGCCTGATTCATCTGTTGCTGGCCTGTAACCATAACTCAAAAGAATTCTTTGGTGTCCTCATCATCATTATGCCTGTGGCCCCTGTGTGGGCTACCCTCATGCCTATCACTCATGGTGATCAGCTGTTGTTCTAAAACCTGATCGCCTTCAAGCAAAGCTCTACTGCATGGGAAATACCTGTGTGGTCCCAACTCTTATGGCTACATAAGATTGTCAAACCCTCAGGATGGCAGGATTTAGCTCTGATACCACTGTAATATCCCCTATTTCCCTTGAATTTTGAAACTGAATATTATTGAATTGCTTTCCTATATTTTACCCTTTTCGATAAAGATATTATTTTGGAGATAAATTCAAATAGATAAATAAACCACCGTATAATCTCTTAACTAGAAAATAAATGATCTTATTTATTCATCTAGATGATTACAATAGATGTCCTCTATCATGCATATAAAAGAATATTAAAATACGGTCTTGAAAACATGAGTTTTCTACAAACTGGGAATAAAACCTGGATCTGGTACGTCTCGACCTGCTGTGTCAAAAACACAGTCAATGACATCAGTTATACTACCACCGTCAGTTTCCTAGTGTCATTAACCTACCGACATTGGTAAGGGGGGTCGGCCGATGTCGGCCATTGTCAGTCTCTTCCTGCTGATGTCAGTCTCTATGCTTCCTGCTGAAGTGTATGAATTTGCACAGATCTGTACGGACTTTGTACGACTGCCAATACAATATAGCACAACCAGTATGTTGGATGCCTAATCTCAAGATATATGGCTCTAATAAGGAATATATTTATCTAAATAAAAAAACCTAATAAAATAAATCCCTATAAATACCTGTGATAACTTTTGTGTGAAGTTATCTCTCAACCTGGCAATAGATCCGCTGATATCTCACAGCCTCTGAATCGCACACACTAAAGAGGGCACATTCTTCAATGCAGATAGAATACTGGAACCCTTGGCTCAGTCTTCTCAAGAAAATCCTTAGCAAAAATTATCTTCAATCAATAATCCATAATATCATAATCATTCCAACTCTCTCCCATGAGAAACCCTTATACCCTCAAAAAGGTGTGCTTGCCCTAATTAGGGTTTATTAAATTAGAATTAGGGGTTTTTTAATTAGAATTAGGGTTTCTTAATTAAAATTAGACCAAATAATTAATATTTAATTAGATAAATCAAATATAAATATCTCCCTCAATATATGTCCGATCCTCGAACCAACTAAAGCTGGTGAATCAGGGAGTGATTCTGCACATGACCATACCAAAATAAGGGTGTCCTGATGTATGTCAAATATCCCTAAAGAATAGGAGTTCAGGAAAACATGTCTGAAAAAGCCTGAATGAATGTCAACTAGGAAAATTCTGCTAGTCTAAGCCAAGACAAGCTCCATCATGACCCTCTATCCATCCTATCAGCCTACGAGGGTTGCATAATAGGCTAACCATCAACTCTAAACATGTCAACTAAAAAGGGGACATGACAATTTGTCCCTCTTGAAATTGCTTGCCCTCAAGCAATCACTGAATGATAAACCACTCAATCCACTTGGATCCCAAATGTAGTCATGATCTACACTACTGTCAATCAATGCAAACTCCATGCCATGTCTATCACAACTCTCATCCAATGGCATCACATCATCCCTAGTACCAAGATAAGGATCACAACATCCAATCCATGAATGAAAATCAACTGGAAACTCAAGTAAACTCCTTACCTGAATAATATCTGAATCTGGAATGTGAATGCTAGACCTACTCATATCATCATCAACATGTGACCCAACTGTAACAGAAAGCAGAGTCCCTACCACATGTGCTAACTCTTGAACTAAACTCACCTCAAGACAAAGCTCATCCACATGTCTCTCCTATGTTGGTGCCAATGTGCACTTGGCAGTGCACTCTCCCATATCATGTGGTATGAGTCTCTCCATCTGATGAAAAAACATATTTTTGATGTTGTTGCCCCGTATTGCCTTAAGCATATGTGTCTTCCCACTAACATCAAAACAAACCTTCATGTCCTTGAGACGAAGAGTGACTTCTTCAAGGGAATGAAGCCACTTCATACCCAAGACTAAGTCTATATCCCCCATGTTCACCACATAATAATCAGCCTTAAACTCATAGTTATTCAAGCGCAATGGGAGGTCTCTAACCATCCACTCACACTTAAGAGTGTGACCATCAGCCACCTTAACTCTAATGCCTTCAAAATCTTCGGTAGTGAGTCCATGCTTCTCCACGAATCTAGAATCTATAAAATTATGTGTGGCTCATGTATCAAGAAGGGTGATGACCCTCTACCTTGCCAAAACTCCACGGAGTCTGAAATTATCATCAGACTGAATGCTGGATAGGTGTGCCTCCTGTATGTGGAGCTCTAAATCTGCCTTTGCCTTAGGCTCTGAAGCCTCTGCCTCTATCTCCCCAAAAATATCCCGCTATTCAAAATGTTCTGATTCCAAATCCTCATAATATGCCCACATCACACGATTTGCCTTGCCCTTAGGCCTCAAAGGACAATCGTGATTGGCATCATATGGACCTTTGCAGTAGAAGCAAAGCTTTTTCCTGTGTAGATCATTAAGAGCCTCTCAATCCAAAGGTGGTGCTACTGGGTTGGCCTTTGAATCATTTTAACCCCTGATTTATCTATGTTAAAATCTAATCCCTCTCTATCTCTGTTGGAGCACTTATGGTCCCTGGATGAAGAAGTACCTCTGGAGTTAAATTTACTGGATGGGGCTGCCATCTCCATACTAGACGCCTTCTTCATAGCTACCTATAATGAAGGAGGATCAAAGGCTTTGATCCAACCTTTCAATGGTTCTATCAATCTCTCCATGAAGAGCACTACAAGTCACCTCTCTGAAATGTCAGGAACCATAACTGATAACTTCTAGAAGTCACCAATGTAAGACTCTAAACTGCCACTCTGGCGCAACTGAGCCAACTCTTAAAAATAGGATTCTGGATCCCTCTTGTCAAAATGATCCACCAGTCTATCCACAAACTCCTGATAAGATGTGATCCGATCATGATGGAGTGTCACCATCTCGTGGTGCCACCAATCATGAGCTACTCCCTCAAGATGTAGTGTCACATATCTAATAGCATCTCCCTCAGTGATTAGATTCAATGTGAGAAATTTGTCTAGCTTACTAATCTAGGCCTGTGCTGTGACCTTGCCACTATCATCAAACATCACTAGTGTGAGCCTACTCGTAGCATGCTTCAGATCATTATTCTAGTGTCTAGGTCTCTAATCCTGTCGACCTTGGTTATGCTCTCTCCTCTACGTGATGAACCAGTTAAAAGTAATCCTCTCTCTGACCTCAGGTGATAATAACTCCCACTCCTCATTTGCTACCATAAGTGTGTCAGCAAATAGGGATCTCCTACCACCTCCTCTGCTGGAGCCTCTGGTTCCTCCTGAACAAATGTAGGCCGTGTAGGCCTATCAACTATCTTGGAATGGGTCAGATATGGTCTCTGATTAATAGTAGGACTTTTGTTATCTCCTTCTTCCCCATTCTATCTAACGGGTGGGTTCATCCTCTCTACCATAGTAGTGAGTGCCTGTATTACCTGATTCATCTGCTGCTAGCCTGTAACCATAACTCAAAAGAATTCTCTGGTGTCCTCATCATCATTATGCCTATGGCCCTTGTGTGGGCTACCCTCATGCCTGTCACTCATGGTGATCGGCTGTTGTTCTAAAACCTGATCGCCTTGAAGCAAAGCTCTACTGCGTGTGAAATACCTGTGTGGTCCCAACTGTTGTGGCTACATAAGATTGTCAAACCCTCAGGATGGCAGGATTTAGCTCTGATACCACTGTAATATCCCCTATTTCCCTTGAATTTTGAAACTAAATATTATTGAATTGCTTTTCTATATTTTACCCTTTTTAACAAAGATACAATTTTGGAGATAAATTCAAATAGATAAATAAACCACAGTATAATCTCTTAAATGGCAAATCAATGATCTTATTTATTCATCCAGATGATTACAATAGATGTCCTCTATCATGCATATAAAAGAATATTAAAATATGGTCTTGAAAACCTCAGTTTTCTACAAACTGGGAATAAAACTTGGATCTGGTACATCTCAGCCTGCTGTGTCAAAAACACAGTCATCGACGTCGGTTAAACTATCACCATCAGTTTCCTAGTGTCGTTAACCTACCAACATCGGTAAGGTGGGTCAACCAATGTCAGCCGCTGTAGGTCTCTTCCTATCGATGTCGGTCTCTGTGCTTCCCGCTGATGCGTACGAATTTGCATGGATCTGTACAGACTTCATATGGCCACCAATACAATATAGCACAACCAGTATGCTGGACCCCTGATCTCAAGATAAATGGCTCTAATACGAAAGATCTTTATTTGTGCAATATCTAAATTAAAAAAACCTAATAAAATAAATCCCTGTAAATACTTGTGATAACTTCTGTGTGAAGTTATCTCTCAACCTGGCAATAGATCAGCTGATATCTCACAGCCTCTTAATCACACACACTAAAGAGGGCATGTTCTTCAATGCAGATAGAATACTAGAACCCTTGGCTCAGTCTTCTCAAGAAAATCCTTAGAAAAAATTGTCTTCAATCAATAATCCATAATATCATAATCATTCCAACTCTCTTCCATGAGAAACCCTTATATACTCAAAAAGGTGTGCTTGCCCTAATTAGGGTTTCTTAAATTAGAATTACGGTTTCTTAATTAAAATTATACCAAATAATTAATATCTCCTTCAATATATGTCCGATCCTCGAGCCAACTGAAGCTGGTGAATCAGGGAGTGATTTTGCACATGACATACCAAAATAAGGGTGCCCCATTGTATGTCAAATATCCCTAAATAATAGGAGTTTAGGAAAACATGTCCGAAAAAGCCTAAACGAATGTCATCTGGGAAAATTATGCTAGTCTAAGCCAAGCCAAGCTCCATCATGACCCTCTATCCATCCTATCAGCCTATGAGGGTTGCATAATAGGCTAACCATCAACTCTGAACATGTCAACTAAAAAGGGGACATGACATGTTCATCCCATGTTTTCTAAAGATTAAGATGTTATCAAGGTAGATTAAAAAATGGAATAGGTAAAGGGCCTAAGGATGTCATTAAATATCTTGAAATGAATGAATTTGTTATATGAGTTAACTTAAAAGGCATAATCAACTAGTCAATCAATCCTTCCTTTGTTTTTAAGACTATATTCCAAATGTCTAATGGTTTAACATGAATATGATGTTACCAAAACTTAAGATCAATTTTGGAAAATAATTTTACACCATGGATATGTCAAAAAAAATCCTTAATATTTAAATGAGGATAATAATTCTTCAAACTAATCTTGTTAATATTTTTTTAATTGAATCACAACTTTGGCACAAACACAATTGGGTTTCTACAAGGCAATGATTTGGGCATAATGTGTCCATTATCTATGTTTTCATGATCTACCACTTGATATATTCATTCTATAGAAATGATATGTTGTATAAATAGGTTTGAGGTAGATGTAGTCAAGGGATCAAATCAATAGTATTGTTTAGTGTATAGTATGCAGGAACTTATTTAGGTGTCTGAAAGATATCCTTGTATTCATCTAGTTTATGGTTTAATTAATTTTGTCTTTTTTTTATTTTTGCATAAACCAAACTATGATATGGTGACATAAGGATTTCATTAAACATTTAATTCTTACCATTAAGAGTATACTTTTTACTAAAACTGACAATATTATTACACTTCCTAGTATTAATGACTAAAAGCTTATGAACTAACTATGATATATGGTATTTTAGATCCAGACAATCTATCACAAGATTTCAAGGATTTACTTCATATACTACATGTCAATGGTAAATACATGGTTCACCACATGTAAAAATGACACACCTATAATGGTGATATGTCAAAAAGGATTGCATCTTTAAAAAGTTTGATTTTGTACACCAAGTGACACTACTAGGTCATCCATTTCTCAAGGCCTACACTAGACCATACATTAGTGTATGGTTATAGATGATGTATAAATTTCAAGTTGAATTTTTGAAAATATGATTTAGGATAAATTAAATTATTCTAACTTCCATTAAAAATGATGAAGTGTATTGTCTCACCATTGATCTACATTTGTTAACAAAACAATATTTTTAATTCGTATAATTTCTTGTTGGGGGAATTAGATATATTTTTAGTACTAACCATATCATTAGGTTCATAATATATTATCTACTTAACTTTTTATAGTGATAGATATATTGTACCCATTTATCGATATGTGCAAGTAGAGATCTCATAGTGTAACACTCTTCATTGGATTGAATATTGAAGTTATGAGTTAAGCACCACTTTCCAATATTGGACTACTTATTCTAATCATTTGAAAATTATTTTCCACTCTATGGTATTATGACTCAATAAATATACATAAAAATATAAGGCCTTAAATATAATTATTCATATCATAAAATTTACTCATATGAAAATCAATTGATTGGTTTCAAGAAATCACATAGCTTGGTGATCCTCATGTATTTACTACCTATTTTTGTTGCTATGTTGGTTTTACTTGATTCTCTTTTTTTGGTGGATTTTAAATTGTTAATTGCATCATTTATAATAGGCCCATATTTTTTCATATTTGTTAAATATTTGTGCTTCAAATTTACTTCCACATCATTTTGATCACTATGTCTTATATTTTATGCTAGCACTCAACTCTGCACTTTTATCTCTTAACATTGTTAAACTCCAACGAAATACCACCATCAAGGTATTAGATGGAGTGATTAAGTATGAGGAGGGATGAGGATGAAGTGAGTAGAGATGATGAGGGAGTCTATAGGGATGATGAGGCATGGTGAGGGTCAATGAGGGAGTGATTAGGGAGGTTGAGTGATGGTGAGTATTAATGAGGGAGTCATTAAGGGAGATGAGGGATGAGGAATGAGTGACTAGTGATGATGAGGTATGATGGAACAGTGATTAGGAATGATGAGGTGATACAAGAGCAACACTACTGAATATAAATAGTGATCTAGTTTACATGTTTATAGTCTTTACAAGGTGGTCAAGGTCATAATAAGTCTATAGGGGTCTTTCTAAGATTATAGTTTTGTGTCAATTTTGAATTAGAGTTGTATTTTACTTTTTCACCATATATTTCATTTGAATTTTTGAACTTTTATAGAGACTTAAATATTATTTCAATAATTCCAACATTTAATTAGATGTGGTTAGACATTAGACTTTGGTATGGATGCTCTCAACATATAAAAGAAGTTAGAATTCAGTTGATGGTTATTTTGTAAGAAGAGTCTTTTCCATGTCTTATTTTGTATTCAAAGTTAGATTAAAGAGAGTTAGATGGGATGTATTCAAAGTTATATTAAAGAGAGTTAGATGGGATAGGGTTAAAAAATATGAAGGTAAATAACAACAAACAAGTTAATAAAGACAAGTTTTGATTATTTGTAGACAACAAAGCACCTACATCTCCTTGAATATGTGTAAAAATAGTTGAAAGTGTGCATGACCATGAAACATGATTAGTAACAAGTTATTTGTGATATTTGTGTGAGTTGTAAGTTGAAAATACCTTTTATTTGATGGTGATTATATAATTTTTCATTTGAGTTTCAAATATTTTGAATGTTCAAATTATAAATTGTATACCCTGTGCTTTTACAAATTATGCCTTGAAATTTGAGTGAAGGTCAGAGTCTTATGAAAGAGGAGATTATATTTGGTAGGATTTTTAATGTATGATTAATTATTAACTTAAAATAATAATTCCTCAATATTATTTAAACACTTTATGTTTTTATTCTACTAAGGACATTCTATGTTAAACAATACAACCCTATCCTCTATGAGCAAAAGTTCTGAGTATACATCTGTGTGAGAAGGTATATGGATGTATTGGAGTGAAAATTTAAATTTTTATGTTTGTGATTTAATTTTAATAGGATCATGAATTATTATATTATTTCAATTCACTTTCATATATTTGGATGAGTAGAAATAAAATGAACACAATCCTGCAATCATCAAGAAACTTAACATAGTTAAAGTGGTATCTCATGGAAATTGGAAAATTTAGTGTTATAGATGAAAGGAATTGAATTTTTAAAGTGTGTAAACATTTTTTAGAGGATTTTAAACCTTAATTTTTATTTATAACCCATTTTTTAATGAATTAAAATAAATAACCTCTTCTTAGATTACTACAGACCTATGATTGAGTACATGATATATTCAAATTTGGTTAAGTCAATCTACTATAGCTTGAAAATGGAAATATAACACTTGTAAAATATTTATAGGTTCAAATAATACCTAATAAAATATTAAAATTCATTATAAACACCTTTTAAATATTAAGATCTCATTTTGACCCTTATCAGGTCTATGAAACCAGTCCAAACCATGTATTAGGGTTTCTACTTTCAAAGTGATTTTTTAGGAGTTGTATCTATAAATAATTCATGAAATTTGGTGAAAAGTTTGAGTTAAACATGAAAAAATATAATATAGTGTTTTTAAGCTGTGTAAGTATGGATAATTATGGATGAGGGAGGACTATGTGGTAGACATGGTAGAAGGAAGCCTAAAGACCTAATCTGAGAGTAGAAAGAGCCAAAATAAGTTATCAAATAGTTGAACCAAAGCCTATAAATTTTTTAATAAATGGGATATATTATAGGGTATCCATAAATTAGGTTGATTTTATGAATTTAGTCTATATAAAATGAGTCTATGACAGAGTAAGAGGTAGTATATGATATGAGGATTGTGTTGAGAAGTTAAGTAGGGTTGAGAAGAAGTTAGAGAGAAATAAAAAGAGTGGAAGGAAGTTTTTTAGAGTTATATTAAATCCTAAGGAACTAGAGACAATATTTGATACAAGTTGTTATAAAGCATAAAGACTAGTAAGGGAGATAGTCTCAAAGTAAGAGAGATTGAATGCATTGAGTAAGGAGAATAGAATGAAGAGTTTAGTGAGACCATCCAAATAATGGTGGAGAATAAATGAAATGAATAAAATTTGGATATGAATAAAGATATATATCAATCAAGAAAAGACAAAGTGGAAGGTACATGGATATTGGCAAAGAGCTTGGATAAGTAGAGTATGCAATAGGGCTCTACATCATGAGGGATGGTGAGGGGAAATAAGGGAGTGATTATAAATGATGAATAATGGTGAGGGTTAATAAGAGAGTGATTAAATATGATTATGGATGAGGAGGGAGTGATTAGGGATGACGAAGTGGTGATTAAGGATGATAAAGGCTAATGAGGGAATGATTAGGGATGATAAGGGATGGTGAGAGCCAATGAGGGAGTGATTAAGAATGATGAGGGAGTGATTAAAGATGATGAGGTATGGTGATGGTCAATGAAGGACTGATGAAGGATGAGGATGGGTAAGGAGTGAGTTATTAGAGATGATGAGGCATAATGAGGGTCAATGAGGGAGTAATAAAGGATCATGAGGGAGTGATTACAAATGACTAGGGACAATGAGGGTCAATGAAGGAGTGATTAGGGATAATGAATAATGATGAGAGAGTGATTGGGGGTGATGAGGAATGAGTATGAAGTGAATAAGGATGAGGGAAGGATGATGAACAAGTGAAATTAACACAAAGTTGTTGTTTGATATGTGTAGGTCATCAATATGACCTATGTTACCCCAATTACACCACTTTTTATCAATTTCAAAGTGAGTGGTTTGAAAACTTCAATTTTGACAAACCTAAGACTCTTAGAAATGTAAGGAATCAATCTATAAGGCACAAAATTTTAAAATGACTATATGTTTACTAAAAATGGATATCAATTAGTTATGTCCTAAAATCCCCAAGTTTAATACTTAGGCCCTAAAAATGCCTAAGTACTAACCTGATTAGATTTTGAAAAACTATTTTACATATTAAGGTGTATAACTGTGAGACCAACTCTATCAAATGTTGAGTGACCCTAATTTATTATATTTACTAAAATAAATTTAAAGTAAAACAATAAATTTAATTTCTTATACTTAACATTTAGACTAGTAAATATAAGGTTATGGACAAAGTTGGCTTCATGTGCAACTCTCAAATGCTCATGGAGTTGGTTTTGGACTTATACCAAAGTAATACATGTGCATTGTATAGTGAACTATATAATGTGTATGTGTTATTTGAATTTAAAATATGCATACACATTATTATTTTCTCAATAACGTGCATGCATTATGGTTTGGTAATTACTGAGCTATAATTTGAATAACGTGATCATGTTAATTAAATAATGTGATCACATTATTTAATATGATGATCATGTTACCTAAAATGTCCATGGAATTGTACCCTAATTCCGTGCACACACCCATTTTAAATTTCTATATTAATTAGGTTAATATAACCCATTAATCTAAATTAGGGTAAAACATATTGGTGAACCCGTACACATATTGAATGTTATAAAAGCCCCATATTTTCCATGGGAGTTTCATCTTTCTAGGGTTTTCATTTTTAGATATGATTTTTATCTTTTTACTAACAATACACATAAAAAATGACTATGTTAAATGAACAATATGGTTAACATAATTAATTGAATTACTTACTTCATATTGTTATACATTGATAGTGCATATTATTTGGATTAATTATATAAGTAAAAGGGAAACACTGATCAGATCTAAATTCACTAATAAGGCTAAACTCATCATGAATAATCCAATCCTTCCTCCAATCATATTTTCATAAAAATAAACCGAAGATGCATATAATTACCACTATATTCCAAATGGCATGCATGAATCCATTTTTTAC
This sequence comes from Torreya grandis, assembly GCA_037957365.1. Taxonomy (NCBI): domain Eukaryota; kingdom Viridiplantae; phylum Streptophyta; class Pinopsida; order Cupressales; family Taxaceae; genus Torreya; species Torreya grandis. The sequence goes on from JARHVA010000528.1 coordinate 724,626, forward strand.
TCTTCCCCCAAAACCTAAAGGTTTTACTATCTACCATCTAGCTTCCATTACTTGTGCATGGATTATTTTTGTTTTTATAGTCCATGTTATTGAAACTAGATGAGGTAGGGTACCCCATCATGTGTGAAAAAATTAAGGTAGTCAACATGTTCTTCCTCAATCCCCACAACTTCCCTCAACACATGACAACCAAGATAAGGGTTACAATATCATTGATCAACTAAATAATACTCATATTAAGATTTATATGTTAGAGTTACTTAAAAAATCCATAGTATACAAATATATATTATACTATGCATTGCAAGAATATTATTTACTTTGTGATATGCAATGTACATATTTTTCTTCCATAATGAATACATTAAAGGAAAACAACAAATTTATTAATTTTTATAAAGAAGATATTCTCTCACAACAAGTAATAGAATAAAATACTCCATTAGTCAATCACATTAAAGTAAAAACTAGCTCCGTAAAGTGTGTGTTAGTATAAAGTGGTTTTAGATTGAAAATATTCAACACTACCTTCTTACACTTTCTAGTGATTAACATGGATACAATTTCAAATATTATTAGATCATAAATGGATTTGATAGCACTCCACATAAAATACTTAGAATTTTTTCATTGGATGTGATATTAGGTCCCAAAATAATACCTACTATTTTTCATGTCATGCGTTACCAATTACAATACTATTAACTTTTGGGATGATCGTGGATACATGTTATGGAAGATAAACCATTGAGATTACACATATATATCAAATATAAGTCAAAAATATATTTTTATTCAAAACCAATAGATGAGGATATTTCAAATATATCAAATTCACCCAACCTACCAATGAGGATCAATCACAATCATAGTTTGAGGATCACACGATTATATATCCATTATAAACCATTTAAATAGATCATATGCACACATTAGAGGGGGGTGAATCAAGTACATAAAAAGACAAGGAACCAATTATAACACAACAAGTTGTAGTATAACAAGAACCATACATTAATCCATAATAGTTACAACCTATTCAAAATCTCCCTTTAATAGTGAACTTAAAATATCAAGATTTCATGGTTACAAACTATTATAATAGTGATGAAGAAGATATCAACATTGTAGATATGATAAATGATCAGATATATATTTTTAAATTCAACCCTTAAAAACAAAAATTATCTCTTACCCTTTCACACATGTTGGAATTATAACATATTAAGATGATTAATATATATTAAAAAAAGAAATGAAAAATAAAAAACTACTACAAAGACACAATATTTCATGGAAAAAGGAAAGTTACCAATGATAAAACATGAGTATATTCTTATTTTGAAGATTAGTTTAAAATACTATCAATACTAAGCAGAACTAACTATAAAGACTTACATGCTATGAAAAAATAGGGAATCATATAATTTAGTGATTAATGTGGAGATGGTAGATTCTAATACTCTGACACCATTAAAAGTAAAAAATATTTATGATACACCAAACATAATATTACATCTAGTACTTAATCATAATATTATCAAATTATGATCACCTCAATGTCAAGTTATTGGGTATATTTTAAATCAAGAAGGTAAAGAACAATGGTGTTATTATAAAATCATCAAACATGACATAAATAATTGTAAAACATTACAAAAATAGAATTATAAATACAAGGATGAAGCCATAATTAGGATTTTTACATCACTAACATCAACAAATAATAAAAATCCCCATAAAGGTGCCTTCTACATTAATAATAATAATAATGAAATATGCTCAAAAGAACCATTGACTATTAATACCTATATGGAATTTGAATAGTGAAAAAGTGTTATAAATGATGATAACATGGAACATGCCATATGTAGTGTTAGCAACTTACAATATATGGGACATGAAATTAATGATTTAAAACATAGCACACAATGACAAGGACCCATTAGATATATATTTTTATGGATATCTTATGGGAAGAAATGGTCATCAAACACATATGGGTCATCTTTCTAAATATATAGTTCCCTTCACATTAGGAAGTAATGGTTACAATAGATGTAGGATATAGTATATTCAACCATTCGACATCTAAATTTTGAACAATGAAAAAAATAATGATTTGAAATGATAGTTATGCTTACTATAAAAGAGAAAAAATTTCAAAAATGGCAAAAGACACACCATTAGACCAATCAAAATTAGAAGAAGAAGAAGAAGAAGAAAGTATGTGATTATATAATCACAAGTAAAATCCAAGATATGTTGACTTAAATCATAACAAAGATAACCAAATTTAAGAACACATGATTTAAAATTCCAAATATTTAAAAAATATAAAATAATTGAATAATAAAAAATAATAAAACTTTTAAATATTTGAAAAATCCAAAATATAGACCTAAGCATGACATTATTTCTAGTTTATACTATTTAAACATATGTTATTAATCACATGTTTGGTATTTGGAAATTTCTTTACACACATGTAAATTTCATGGTATTTTAGTGTTATATAGGATTTACATGTTACACATGAACATACAAATGCTGATTTTCCCTCTACCTAGTAGCCATACAAATACTAATGACATCTTGTTCCAAAACTTTCATTATTACAGGTTTATATAATTCCATGATCTTCATATAATGTTGAGTTATTATAATGATTACACATACATTTATATCTACTCATTTATTACATAGTGATACATTATATTATGATGTGAGATTGGTATATATGAATAATTTAGACTAGTTGTTGATGCTTGGATTTTCACCCTTGAGAAGATGCTAAGTTCTCATCCAAGCGGCACAATGGAATCATCAATCTTGTTGTGGGTCACAATTTTGTTGACATGAGTCTCTAGATTAGGGGCTAACTCCCCTTGATGCACCTTGAAAATATTTGTAAAATAAAAATTGTGAATGAAAAGGGAGAAGGAAAACAAATGGGAAAACAAGTAGTGATGCACCAATATTTGATATCCTCTTAAGAATGAAATCACTACTTAAAGATAAACAAGGGCATTTCACACAAGTCACAATAAAGACATTGCTACATCAGTATTTCATAAGCTAGGTATTTAATGTTTAGGAGATTGATGAATGATTATACAAAGAGAATACACAATAACACTTCTAAGATGCTTATACACTTAGTAAAGAATGCTAACCAAGACCTGTAACATCATATTTTCTGCACATTAGTAAGTGACCATAGATTGATATGCTATAAAATAGCCTTTTCACTAGTCATTATCAACCAGATTTGAACTTATACTCAATAGTGAAATGTGAAAATGGTGAAATCACTTGTATATTTCCTCAAGATTTATAGTACAAATCTGGCCAAAGTTTTACCATAACCAGCAGAGGCTCCTCAATGAATAGAATGAATGAATATATATATATATATACACACACACACACACACACACACACACATATACATGTGTGTGTGTGTGTGTGTGTGTGTGTGTGTGTGTGTGTGTGTGTGTGTGTGTGTGTGTGTGTGTGTGTGTGTGTGTGTGTGTGTGTGTGTGTGTGTGTGTGTGTGTGTGTGTATATGTGTGTGTGTGTGTATATATGTATATATATGTATATATATATATGTGTATATATATATATGTGTATATATATATGTGTATATATATATATGTGTGTGTGTGTGTATATATATATATATATATATATATATATATATATATATATATATATATATATATATATATATATATATATATATATATATATATATATATATATCCTTAAGAGAGAGATCGAGCAAAGGGAAACTTAAAAATGATTCAGACATGTGCCAACTTGAGAATGGAATAGTTACACTGCATTCTGTAAGATGTTTTCTTTTTGGTTATGCCAACAAGATCAAGATTCTCCAAACTACATTTTGCCATTAATGGGTCCATTGGTTGGAAATTTATTTGGATGTTAGTTGTTCCTTATTATCTTACCAAGTTGTGAAATGGTATACCAACTCACTCCATCGACCTGCCTAATTCCATTTGCTTGTTCATAGATGTTTAGGATTACGACATGTGTCACTTCCATATCTATTTTCAAGTTTTTTCCAAACTTCTTTTAAACTCTAATGACTATTTTCATAGTTTGAAGTTGATGTCCTATGGGCTATCACTCTCCTTCAGGTATTTATTTGGACTTTTTGTCCTTGACACTTATGTTTTCAACATTATTTCAGAGAATTTATTGGAAAGAATTCATTTGAAATCTTCTTCCTTTCTTCTCAACTTTTATGTTGACTCCTTCATTTGGATAATTTCTTGGGATAGAATGTCTAAAATAATTCAATCTTTCAGGTCTTTTGACAAGCCTTTTCCTTCATAAACTTCCTTTAGATAATAAGTTCAAAGGAATTCTTTCCTTTGAAAATTTCCCTTCAGGATTTTTTTAAAAGAACCCTTCGGCTTCTCGAAATGGTCTCTTTCTCTTCAGCCTTCCTGCAGATACCATTTAGAAAAAACAACATACCCTTCAGGTTTTTGAAATGGTCCTTTGGGAAAAATGAAATGGTCCACCTTTTCTCTAAAATAATCCTTTAGAATTTCTATGAAGTACCCTTTGGAATGGAAGTAACCTTTTCGAAGAATTGTTTGAACCTTTAGAAAAGTTGTTTCAGACAAAATGTCTAAAAAAATTCTTTCCTTTGATTTTTATGCTAAGTGCCCTTCGAAAAGGCAAGTGTCCACTTTCAAAATAAAAATGCCCTTTTAAAAAGTTTCCAATGTACCCTTTGGGAATATGAACATACCCTTGAAAAAAAAATTGTCCTTCAAAAAACCTGCTGTTGTCCTTCAGACTTTTGAACACAATCCACTTAGCCTCAAAGATACCCTTCAAAAATTAGTCACCTACCATTTGGGAAAATTACTTTGAACAAAAATTACAAAACAATTCACCTAAGTAAAAGGCTTCAGACAAAAAGCTTGAAAGAATTCAATAAGGAGTTTAGGATAAAATCTTGAAAGAAATATACTTAGCGAAGGACCAAAACAAACCTTATGAAAGAATTAATTTACAAGGACTTAGCCAAAAGACTAAAGAACAAATATATCAAAAGTAACACACTTGGGTTTTTATATGTAAAAGACTTTAGCTTTGTATGAGAACACTTCTTGCATATTGGACATGAAACTTACATGCTAGATTTGGATAAAGGTATAGACTCAGACAATTTTTGCAAAAAAGGGTGCCTAATTTTGGCCTGAAAGGCCAAAATTTGGTCAAAAAATTGGTGACTTATAGGGGTAGTGTGCCTACTACACTGATCAGACTAATAGCCTTATCCAACTACGGACTAATGGAGTCAATAGATTTCTTGAAGATGACTAACAAGGACTATTCCAAAATAAAACACAAGGAAACCCACCACATAACAATAGTAAGACCAAGCAAAAATAACATAAAACCAGACAAAGACAAACTCATACCTCTACCTAAGCACTTAAGAAACATAAGAAAAATAAGAAATTATGTATAATAAAAATAAGAGACCCATAACTAATAATGCTTCAAATATATCCCATTAACTAGGATATGGATCTCCTCTCCATCCAACTTTGAGAGTTGGAAAGCCTTGTGGTGTTTGTAATATGTGAACACATATGGGCCACTCCATAAAGCATCAAAATTTATGTGTTTTCTAGGCTTGGCCCTATCTTCATCCCATTTTATAACAATGTCTCCTTTTTTGAAGCTCTTTGGCATGGATTTTTTTCCAAAATACTTATTTTTTTGCTATTAGTATGTAATCATGGTGTGCATAGCTTAATCTCTTATTTCCTTAAGCTCCATCAACTCACATAATCTACCCTCCATGATGTCATTCTCTATAAATTGTATCTGATAGATGAAGTCTTAGGCTAGCAACTCAAGTGAGATACGAAGTCTAGCTTCTCTTCCATATAGAAGTGTATTTGGTTTGTTCCCAATTGCTCTCTTTGGGGTGATCCTATCAGCCCATAGAGTTATCTTCAACTCGGTGTGCCATGTCCTTTTATTCTCCTCCATTTTTATCTTTATGATCCTGATCAAATTATTATTTTTGGACTTAGCTAGTTCATTTCCCTGGGGATAGTAAATGGAGGAGGTGCTAAGGTAGATGTTATGCTTCAAAGCCCATTCACTTAGCCTTACTCCTAGAAAGATCAATGCATTATCTAAAATGATTGTTGAGGGAGATCCAAGTCTAGTTAATATACCTTCATAGAAATCAAGGACTAAACTTTCATTGGCCTCTTTCAAAGCTATAACTTCCACCCATCTTGTAAAGTAATCAGTGGCTGCCAACACCCACTTGTGACTAGCACTAGAAGGAGGATTGATTAGACCTATGAAATCCAAACCCCATTGCATGAAAGGTTGTTCAACCTAGGTTATATGAAGAGGAAAAGAAACTAGCCTTTGTTTTCCATCAAAAAGAGCACACTTTTGGCATTTTCTTACCCAAGCATGAGTGTCTTTGAACAAGCTAGGCCAAAAGTAACCAGCCCTCATTATATTGGCAGTTGTGGTTCCTGGAGCAAAGTGACCACTAGTTGGTCCATCATAGAACTCATGCAACACTTTGTCAATCTGATCTAAATCAATCCATTTCAGTGGTGCACCTAAAAAATATTTTCTAAACAGTATTTCATCAACCAACACATAGGGAATGGATTGTAGCCTAACGTACCTCCTCTTATCCCTATCAAGACCTTATGGACACTCACCAGTTTGAAGGAAATGAATCATATCTTGTGTCTAACTCCTTGTGGTTGAAGGTATAGCTGCTATAGGATCATCATGAAGTGCCAAAACAACCTCATTTTTCTCTTTCAAATCTGAATCAAGATGCTCACATAGTCCTTTTCCTTTTACTAACTTGGTTGTCTTAATCTCCACATTATATTCCATAACTTTGGTGATCCAACCGACCCTTTTCTTATTAAAATCTATGCTCAATATAAAATCTTTCACACTAGGATGAGGCATAAAAATATGAATCTTGTTATTAGATAATATATGTCTGAACTTCTTTAAGCTTCTTATAACTGAAAGCACTTATTTCTCTACATATGTATATCTTGTCTCATTACCTTCTAAACCTTGACTTAAAAAGGCAATAATTTGTTCCAAATTTTCATCATTAGCTTGAGTAAGCATGGTAGAGATTACATCTTTATTCCCAAAAGTATATAGGTTGAAGTCCTTAGAGAAGTTAGGAGTTGAAAGAGTAGGAGCCTAAGAAATGGCTTGTTTGATCTTTCTAAAACTTTCTTTTCTCTTTCATATCCAAGTGAATATCTCATACTTACTTAGCATAGATTTCAAGGGATTGACCATGTTATAAAAATTAGGAATAAACCTCCTATTGAAATTTATCTTTCCAAAGAAACTTTTCAAACCTTTCTTATGCTTAGGTAAAGACAATGCTAAACTAACATTCACTCTTTCTTGATCAATAGACAAACCTTTCTTAGAAATAATGTGGCCTAAGATTTTGCCTTCATGAATAGAAAACACACACTTTTTTGGGTTTAGAGAGATCTAAAACTCTCTACACCTTCAAAAATCTACCTCAGGTGCTTCAAGGATCCTTTGCTTCCTTGGAGAAAATTGTCACATCGTCAGGATATACTAGTACAATGTCATTGATTAGTCCTTGAAAAGCCATATCCATTGCATGTTGAAAATTATCTCTAGAATTTGATAATCCAAAAGTGATCATCATGTAGGGAAATGTGCCCCATTTGGTGGTGAAGGCTATTTTGTATTGGTCACTTTCTTTCACCAGAATCTAATTGTACCTAGAATAACCATCTAAGAGAGAAAACCTCTCACTATTTGCCACCACTTGCAAAATTTTCTCCATAGATGGAGGGGGGTAATGATCTCTCAAAGACACCCTGATTAAGTCTCTAAAATACATACACAACATGATCTCCCTATTCTTATTTCTAATAAGTACTAATTTAGCCAGCCAAGAAAAATGCTTGATAGGAAAGATGATTCTAGACTCAATCAACTTAGTGAGTTTTTTCTTCATGAGAGGATCAATCTTTGGATTGATTGCTATTTGTATTTGCTTGATGGGTTTAGAATTTTAATCTATCTCTATATTATGTTGAGATAATATTGGGTTAAAACCCTTCAAATCACTATACTCTCATGTAAAAATATCACTAAACTCTTTGCATAGTTCAATGAAATCATGATTCTCTTGACTAGTACATACCTTTCCAAGTGCAAGTAACTTATCTTTGAATATCTCTACATTTTCATAGTTCTCTTTCTTAGTTGGCATGCTTACCTTCTCTTTCATAAGTTGGTCATCCTCATTTAATATGCTTTCAATATTCACTAGACCTTTGGAAAGCTTGTTAGACTTCAGCTGGAAAATCTGCCCTCCATATTGTTATTGAATCTTAGACTGATTCTTTGTAGAGAAATCATCTTCTTCATATAGGAAACATGTTATTTTCTAGTCACTATCAAAAACATACCAATTGGTGACATTGTCTGGTATAGAAGGCCTCATAATCACCTTTAGATGAGGTTGATTCTTGTATTCTCTTATGCCCTTTGGAACATTGAACTAAGCTCCAATCACTACCAATATATCAACATGTTTGTTATCTTCCCTTGAAATATAAATTATGTTGAATGCCATGAAATATTCTATAAGGTCCTAAAATCTATGTTTTTAAGACTTGAGTAGAGAGTTCTTGGTCAAATTCTATCCTCTAACTTGACTCACAACAAGATCACTATCACCAAATACTTGTAATTCTTTGATACCTCTTTTCCTTGCCCACTCTAGGCCATGAATGAGGGTATCATATTAATATACATTATAATTACAAGAGGAAAAAAATATTAAAGATGAAAAATACCTCTCTTTTGACGGTGAAACCGGCATGGCTTCACCACCTGCCCTAATCTTGCTTCTAGATCCATCAAAGAAGAGCTACCACAATCCATTCACATCTTCATTTTACTTCATCAAATTTGTCATGAAATAATCCTTATAATTATATAATATACTCCAAGACTAGATTCTTCAATAAACTTGTAAGGATCATGCACATAGTTATCATCTCCCCACTCATCTAGGAACAAATCATAAAGTCCTTCAAGGGAAGATGATGGATATTAATCAATGTGAAACTCCTCTTCATCAATGATAGCATAATTAACATTTGTTTCCTTGGGTGAATATGTTTCCAAGTGATATTTATGAATAGGTTCTGAATCAATCTTCATCTTAGTTCCATACTTTATTCTAAACACCATGTATGACCAATTAGTGACCAAGTATCCACCAATTTTGGATGTGAAGTCTCTTGACAAGCAAAGATCAAAATAGGAAGGTAAATATGCTACTACCACATCATGAAGATTTTAAAATGTCAGAAAATAATGAATTATCAAGTTCAAACATTTCATAATACCCAAAGTCTTGTCTATTGATCCATCTAATTACAAAACTCCTTTAGTCATTGGCTCGTCTCTGATGCCTAGCTTATCTACTATGCATTTTGGCATAATTGATGTGCTTTCTCCACTTTCTATGATGAAATTATGAACCAAGAAATCAAAAATAATTAAGGATAGGTATAAAAGAGGAGTCTTCTCATCTTTCTTTGCTTGACCATCTATAGATTGAGTTTCATTGACCAAAACTACATTGTCACTTCTAGATGGGCTAGCTTGTGTACCTAGTCCATGAAATTCCTTTTGGAGTATATCTTTCTACCCTATTAATTCTAGATAATCCCATAATAATATGTTTATATGACTATTCCTCATCTATTCCACAACATTAATGGAAGGATTACGTACCTTGGGGTTCTCTTTATGAATATTTTCACCTTGTGATGTAGCTTGTGGAGATAGGGTTGTGGTAGCTATCCTAAAATTTGGAATCCTATAATTTTATTGTGCTTTAAGAGATAAATTATGTAATCCTCCCATATGAACTAATGTAAGATTCAAAATAGGTCCTTAATTGGTTTTTTGGACTTCTTCAATGGCCCTTTTCTTTGATCTAGTGTTAACAACCACACTAGCATTCTAATTGCTTGTATTCCCCACATAATTAATGGCACAAAACACACCCTTAAAATGATTCATGAGAGTGGAATAAAATTTAACCTATCTAATTCCCATATTAAATTGTGTTGGCATCTCAAAATTTTGAAATTGAGATGTTTGATCACCTTGTGTAGTCATGCCTTTATTTTTGCGTCTTATTGGCATAAGCAACCTATTCTTGACCTTGCTCAAAATATGGATTATTAGGTTATTATTGGACCAAATTATTTTAAATGGAAACAAGGGATTTAGAAGATGAAGGAAAATTAGGATTATATCTTTGATAAGGTTTGAGATGGGTGATTTGACCTTGTCCTTGGGAATTACCTTGAAAAGGAGGTATGTTTGTCCAAATTGATTGTAGGATTGATAAGGCCTATATCTTTGGGCTTGTTTCCTTTTGAGAGAAACCAATTCACTAGTAACACTTTGAAGCAAGATTTTGACTTCATGCATTTCATTGGTATGGGCAATGGCATATTTTTAATGACCAAGCAAAGGAGCTAAAGTGGGTAATGCACTTTGACTAGGAGAATGCAAATCAGGGAATAGTGGCATTGGAGGTCTAGGAGCTATCTTTCCTGCATGGATAAGATAATTATCAACATTTATGGCTATTTTATATGCAATAGGAAATGTGTTTCCGCCCATATATTGAATCATCATAGCAATGTCACTATTCAACACTTTCAAGTAGTACAAAAATGCATAATTTATAGTTGGCCACACAAGAATTGGGATTTTGTCCCAATTTTTTTGAAACCTAGTATTGAAATCCTACATGAATTCATGTGGTGCCCTCTTTATTTTGTTCAATTTCTCAAATAGAGATAAATGATCACTCTTTTCTCTAAACCTATCAGTCAATACGGTCCCCAACTCATCCCATGAGCTAATGGAATTTACAAGTAGGGTCCCATACCAATCCAAAACTTTTCCCTTAAAAGATAAGGCCAACAACCTAATAGCTACATTTTCTTGGGTGATATTGTGGATATTATAGAAATTTTCTATGTTCCTAATATGCTCAATCACAGTATTAGGACCATCCCCACTAAGGATGGGACACTTATAAGAGAAACTCATGGGATTTGATCATATTGGTCAAGTTGTAAGGGAGATACCCCTTGGAAAGGCACAAAAGGTTATCTTCTACCCATATTGGTAATATTACTATATACTTTAGGAATAATATGTAACCCAAATTTGGAAGGTTTAAACATAAACTATCTTTTGTAAGGATGAGTGTTGACAAACCTAGACCTTTTGGTGGAATATGGATCTAATTCCACACACTCAAAGGGTACACCTTTATCAATAGACCTAGTAGTCACCTTTGGCATGGAAAGGACTGATCATCAACCTAAGACTTTGAATTTTTTAATGGAGTCTCTAGGTACTAAATATAGATTCTTTTTTTCTATAACTCTGTCAAGACCAGCACCAATCTTGAACAATAGTCTAGGACTTAGATGTCTAGTCCCACTGAGCATGCTAAAAATTATTTATGCTTGTATGTTCACCCTTGAGAAGATGCTTAGTTATCCTCATCTAAGTGGTATAATGGTATCATCTCTCTTTCTGTGGGTGACAATTATATTGAGATGAGTCTCTAGATTAGGGGCTAGCTCCCTTTGATGCACCTTAAAAATCTTTCCAAATGACCAATTATGAATGAAAAGGGAAAAGGAAAATAATTGGGAAAATAAATGATGATGCACCAATATTTGATATCCTCTTAAGATTGAAATCACTACTTAAAGATAAATAAGGGTGTTTCACACAAGTCACAATAAAGACATTGCTGCATCAATATTTTGTAAGTTAGATTCAAGAAGGTATTTGACATTTAGGAGGGTGATGAATGATTATACAAAGAGAATACATGTATACCACTTATAAGATTTTTATAAACTTAGTAAATAATGCTAATAGAGACCTACAACATCATCTTTTTTGCACATTGGTAAGTGACCATAGATTGATATGCTAGAAAATAGCCTTTTCACTAGTCATTATCAATAACATTCAAACTTATATTCAATAGTGCAATGTGAAAATGGAAAAATCACTTGTATATTTCTTCAAGAGTTACAGTAAAAATCTAGCTAGAACTTTACCATAACCAGCAAAGGCTCCTAAATGAATAGAATGAATACATATATATAGCCTTGAGAAATAGATCGAGTAAAGGGAAGTCTAAAAGTGATTCAAACATGTGTCAACTTGAGAATGGAATAGTACACTAAAATTTTTAAGATGTTTTCTTTTTATTTATGACAACAAGATCAAAATGCTTTGAAGTGCATTTTACCATAAATGGGTCCATTGGTTGGAAATTCATTTGGATGTTAGTTGTTCCTTATTAGCTTATCAAGTTATGGAATGGTATACCAACTCACTTTGTTGACCTACCTAATTCCATTTGCTTGTGCACATATGTTTAGAATTCTACCATGTGTCACTTCCATATTTGTTTTCAGGTTCCTTCCAAACTCCTTTTAAACTCAAACAACTATTTTCATAGTTTGAAGTTGACTTCCTACGGGTTGTCACTCTCCTTCAGGTATTTATTTAGAATTCTTGTCCTCATCACTTGTGTTTTTGATATTCTTTCAGATAATTTGACCAAAATAATTCATTTGATCTCTTCTTCCTTTCTTCTCAACTTTTATGTGGACTCCTTCATTCAGACAATTTCTTTAGAAAAATTGTCTGAAGGAATTCAGTCTTTCAGTCCTTTTGACAAGCCTTTTAATTCATAAAATTCATTCAAATAATTTTTTTGAAAGAATTATTTCCTTTACAAATTTCTCTTCTAGATTTTTTGAAAATAACCCTTTTGCTTCTCAAAACGGTCTCTTTCTCTTCGGCCTTTCTATGGAAACCCTTCGGGAAAAAAAATGCCCTTTAGGATTTTAAAATGGTCCTTGGGGAAAATTGAAATGCTCCAACTTTTATCTAAAATAATTCTTTGAACTTTATATGAAGTACCCTTTAGAATGGAATTGACCTTTCAGAAGAATTGTTTGGACCTTCAAAAAATTTGTTTCAGACAAAATGTCTGAAAAAATTCTTTCATTCAATTTTTATACTAAGTGCCCTCTAAAAAGGCAAGTGTCCACTTTATAAATAAAAATGACCTTCAGGAAAGTTACTAATGTACCCTTTGAGAAGATGAACATACCATTTATAAAGAATGTAAGTGTCCTTTGAAAAACTTGCAGTTGTCCTTTAGACTTCTAAAAATGGTCCATTTAGCCTCAAAGATACCCTTCAAAAAAGTGCAAAGGTCCTCTTCGGCTTGAAATATCCCTTTCAAAAAATTTCTCCTACCCTTAGAGAAAATTACTTCAAACAAAAAGTCTAAAATAATTCACCTAAGTAAAAGGCTTCAGACAAAAAGTCTGAAAGAATTTGATAAGGACTTTAGAATAAAATCCCAAAAGAAATATACTTAGAGAAGGACAAAAAAAAACCTTTCAAAAGAATTGATTCGCAAGGACTTATCCAAAATATGAAAGAAAAAAGCTATCAAAAGGAAAACACTTGGGTTTTTACATGTAAAAGACTTCAACTTTATATGAGAACACTTCTTGCATACTGGGCATGAAACCTGCATGCTGGATTTAGATAAAGGTATAGACTCAGACATTTTTTTACAAAAAGGGGTGCCCAATTTTGGCCTACAAGGCTAAAATTTGGTCAACACTAGTTCCTAGTACTATGATCCATCGATGTTATTACTCTTTCACATGATACATTACTTTATGTTTGACTATTATGTGTAGCCATTGGCCTTGCTTGATGAGGCATACTATTTTGGATAGATATTTGATTTTGACCAAAGCTACAAACTGGTCTAGGACACAAATAGGGGCCCACATCCCCAAGTGATCATATAGTACATATACAATAAATACCAACAATAAACATAATTGTCCTGAGAATACCAAGAATAACCAATAGTCATTAATGACCCTACAAGTATAAACCATGGCCACAACTTGCCTCATATACCTTTTAAGATATTTGAACCTAGGTGGGGATTTTTCAATAACCAAGCCACTTAACCAACTCACCCACATCTCATTCTCTTGATGAGTCATACTTGATGTCCCTTATTTGTCACATTTTTATGACTTTCTACATGTGGCCCTTTGTTTTGTTTGTTGCAACATATTTTGTCCCTTGTATGAGGTTATTGGCCTTATATGTGACATTAACACTTTTACATATTGATCTTATTAACATTGAATGGTTCCATGAATTATATAATGAATAGGTAATGTTTATTCTTATTTATATATGATTATACTACATGATTAATTAATATATCTATTTAGACATGACAAGTACATGCCCTAGTTTTTATATGTTGCATACATGACTTGACCATTATCGACATTACTATTATGAGATATTCTTCACATGATCAAATGATATTGAATGATGATATTACACATGACATGATAAATTTAAATCTTATTTTGAGATGAGTGACTTATAATATATGTCCCTCATCTTAAAAGGGGGCATTACAATGGGCTTGTCATAGAGACATAAGATTTCATTGAGCAAATAATCAAACTAATGTACCAATTTTAGAAATTTATATGGTTTAATATTATATTTGATCAAATGCATGATAGATATTACCACATTTATGCAAAGTATAGGGCCATATGGTGTGCATATATATTCACTTTACAAACACTTTGGCATGTATTCATATAGACTTGGGTGCATATGCATGGGTATATGAAAAATAGTTCATATGAACAAAATTATATGTTTTCACATATAAATACATATAGAGACAAATAAACAAACACACACACACACACACACACACACACACACACACACACACACACACACACACACACACACACACACACACACACACACACACACACACACACACACACAAAGATGTTATCAAATTCGACATATAGATGCATAACATTCTATATCAATTAGAATTTATTTAGATGAATTGATACTAATTCATACTCATATATATAATAACAGAGTTACAGTTGAATGTTAATTTCTTCTCATTCTAAATCACACTTATTAGATCTATGATCATGATGGGGGAATGGGAATTTTTCATTCTCTTTTAATCATGCATTATATTCAACATTAAATGAAACTACACAATCATACATGCATACATGGTTGGGGAATGAACATAATTCATTCCATTTCAATCATGTATTTTTTTATATGGTTCAAACTTGATCTATCTAGAGCAAAAAATTATAATTGAATCTTTAAGCCATTTTGAGTGGTTGATTAAATTTATTTGAGTGAATCTTACTTGATTAGTTATATCATTTACCAATATAGTGATTTATTTGAGTGAACCTATCCACATGGTTATATCTATTTTTCATGAACATCTATTTGGGTTAGTATATTTAGTAGTTTTCCCCATATTCATGAGGGTTGGCACATGTTGCCTTCCTAATTCAAGATATTACATAATTACACAAGTTTTGGGCATAATCACCTCAAATGTCTAATTCTTCAACATGGAATCACCAACTCCAATAACTTATAATGGAAACATGGTTTTGAGTAACAAGTTTATTCTAACCCTTTCCCTTCCAATTTTAAATTTTATATTGCATATTTCACATTTTAACATTAACTACTTCATTTTCATTACATGTTTTTTTGGAGCAATGTTATATATTTGGACCCATCTTCTAGAACAAAAATTGTGTCATACACACTCATTTATATTTTTTTAATTTTTATTAATTACTAGAATAAAAGGGTGTAATTTTTATATATTAAAATATGGTCTTCAAAAATTGAAAATGATAAAGTTGACACACATTTACCACACATGACTTGAGCACACATATAAGGTCACAATCTACCATATTCTCATTCATGCATGTTATCTTATAAGTCAACCCTTCTATTTTGTTGTTATACACTTACATTAATCTCACTCTTTATTCTAAACTTTATAAATATCTTACAAAGATATCTCAAAACTCTCAATTTAGTTTTCCTATACATAGTCCTATTTCACTTTACTTTGTTAGTACCTCTATTTGATATTGATTGATCAGGTCAGGACTAACCTCCTCCCAATAACAACTATTTTTAATTAAATCAAAACTATCCTTGATATTAGCCCATAGGCCTATCATGGTAGTGGCATGAGGAATTATTCAATTGGATCCACATATAAACAAATTAAGATCTCATTCAAAAGGAACATAGAGCTTATCTAATATACATCTATACATTATTACACACTAGAAAATATTCCCTTTTCATCCTAATTTGTATACCTATAAGTATGAAAAGCTATAATACAAGTCTAAATAAATCAAAATAAAATAAAAAACTAAGGGATGTTATGTACCAAATCCTATGATTAGTTACAAACACATAGTGAAGGATCATAATTTTAAAATAACACCAAGTAAGATAATTAATTGTTGCTTTATTTCCCTCATTTTAGTGTTGAATATGCAAGAAATATTCAATCATCAGGAGGGGTGATTAGAATAATCTCAACCAATTATACTTCCCTCATTTTTGCATGTTTCTATCCCTCACAATAAAATTTAAGGAATCAACAAAAAGAAGGCTATTTTTTATATCTATGATATTATTTAGGGTTCACAATTAAAAACATGTATAATGTAAATATATCCAAATGTATTTATGTACTCATTGTTCCCTAATTCTGTGTAGGTTAATATTGACCATAAGGTTATTATCAATTGACAATACTGACCAAATCCTGTGGAACCAACCCAACATAGACATCGATTCAGTTTCAAAACTGAATGAATGCTAAGCCTACTTATCCATAATTTTCATTTCTATTATACAACCACATAAAAATTTATTCAAGAAAATAAAAAATCTATGATCTCTTTACTACTTTCAATATTTATCATATAACCTTCTCAAATCATAAGAATCAATATCAGACCTTTAGATTCAAATATATACATGAAATTGATATCTATTCATCTGAATTACATTCCAAAGTTATATATTAATTATATTAATCTCACCCATTAATAAAAATTAAGTTAATACATATTGGTGAGCCCATACATATGTCAAACAATTCAAAAACCATAGGTTTTCCCTTAAGGTTTCATCCTTATAGGGTTTTAAATTTTAGCCATGGGGTTTTATTTTCAAACTTTATTTGTGATTTTTTCCTAATAATACACATTAATCATGGAAATGTTAAATGAAAATTATTGGTTAACATAAGTAATGAAATTATGTTTTTCATATTATCATACATGGATAGTGTCTCTTATTTGGATAAATTATGTAAGAAATTGGGTAACAAATATCAAATATAAATTCAATAATAAGGATAAATTTACTAGTTAACAATCCTAGGCTTTCCTATAATCCTATTATTGTAACATCCAATCTAAGATGCCTATAGTTAGCACTAGATGCCTCAAGGCATGTGATGACCCTATTTTTCTCCTCCCATAAGTCCTTAAATTTTTACTAGTCACCATTGTGTTTGTGTTATTCACCCACAACTTATTTTTTATTTTGTGGTGCATGTTAACATTAGATGAGTTGGGGTTCCTCATCATGTGTAGTCGAATGAAGGTAGTAAACATGTTCCTTCTCAATTACCACCTCATCCTAAAATATAATCCAACCAACCTAAAGGTTATTACATCATCAAAAAATTAAATAATACATATGCTAAGATTTATATGTTGGCATTAATCAAAGTATTAAGGGT
>JARHVA010000528.1:747500-800000 GCA_037957365.1 Torreya grandis
GCTCTTCCATTCTTATACCAAGGGGTCTCACCAATTAAATCCTTTGATTTATTGATATTTGCATCCCTCCTCATAATAATCTAAGCATCCTTTCCTTTGCTACCTCCAACCCACAAGGACTTTAAAACCTCAAAACCCCATTCCATTTTCACATTTTGCTTCAATTTCTTAGGTTTTACTTTCCCTGACATGATGATAACACACAAAATTTCACAATTAATGTAAAACCGTGAAAAATAATCTCGAATTAAATAAACCCTGACATATAAAATCAAAACACACAATCATTAAATCAATGAAAATATAACAAACCATCTATAAGAAAAACACATTCCCTACCCCATATCAAACAATGCAGGGTAAAAAAGACAAAATTAGAATGCAACATTCATTTTTTCCAATGTAATATGTGGTTTTTTATGTTTTGTGCAACCTAATTGATGATTTTATATTAAATGGAGCTTTGTTAAATTTACCCTGACATTTAGCCTTAATGTTACACTAATGATGGGCTGAAAAGAGGATAATGGTGAACCTTAACATCACTCCTAATCCTAATATTATGTCTAATCATTAGATTTGGATGTAAATTAGTTATAATAATATTTTTTTGACAAATTTAGTGTTGAATTTGAGTTTGATTGGCCCAAACTACATTCCTAATTGAACCCAAAAATTATTTATTTCAATCTGATATGAAATTGTGGCCAACTGAACCCCATGAAATGAGTTACAACCTTATAATATCATTTAAGGCTTAATATTCTCACATTGTGTACCATATTTAACCAATTTTTATTTTCTCAATATGTTATATAATTATGGCTAATTTATCCCCACACTTGTACCAAAAGTGACCATATAATGTCAGTTGGGGCTTGATTGGTCAAAATTATGTCCCAAATTGTACCATTTGTGTAATTAGTTTAGTGCTTTACATAGTTGGTGGTAATCAAGCCCTAAACCCAGTGTATACTAAATTGAACAATTTTCTTCATTAGTTCAATCTGGTACATAATTGGGTCTAGTCAACTCTTGTGTAAACCAAATGTGACCATACAACATAAAATGGCAATCAATTGCCCCTAATTATATACTAGATTAAACCAGTCATTTTTTTATAATATAGTATGCAATTGGGGTCAATTAATATCCATTAAATGAATTTCAACCATCTAAGTCATTTGGTAATGCTTGGCCCTGATTGCATTCTAGATTTAGTGTAGTATTTGATTGGTTTAATATACTATGCATTTGGAATCAATTGAGCCATTTCCAACCATATTTTCTCATCTAATGTCAATTAGGAGTCAATATTCCCAAATAAAATAACACCTATTATTTAATTAGATATATCTAGTATACATTTAAGGCCCATTGATCCTTTTGCAACCAAATGTGACCATCTAATGTTAGTTGGCCTTAATGGCCCTAATTACATACTATATTGAGCCAAGTACTTGATTGATTGAATATGGTATATAATTGAGAATAATTGATCCCATTGGAACTACATGTAGTAATATAATGTCTATTAGGGATAGAATATCCCTAAACACATATTAGATTGAACCAAATTAATTAAGTTAATTTAATACATAGTTAAAAACACTCCAACCCCATGAAATGAATTACTACCATCTAATGTTAGTTGAAACTCGATTGACCAAGTTTATGTATTAGATTGAACCAATTACTTGATTATTTCAATGTAGTACATAATTGAGGCTAACTGAGCATGGTTTAAATAAATGAGACCATTTAACATTATTTCAAGCTTGATTAGATGTAATTACATATTATATAAAATTAATCAACTAATTGATTTAATTTAGTACATAATTTGGATCAATATAGCTTTGTGAAATAATTGTAACCATCTAATGTCAATTGTAACTAAATTGAATTCAATTTCATACCAAATTGATTTAATATATATAGAATTGGGATCAATCATTACCTACATAGTGAAATGTGACCATCTAATTTTAATTAGACCCCTCTTTTATTGAATTTTCTCCATTAATAATATACAATTAGTAATTAAAATTTTCAATTTGGAAGAACATTCTCTTATGTGTAGTTAGGGTAAAATAAAGATCAAATAAACCTTACATAGTTACTTAATAATGATTATATAGTTAAAAATATTAGTTGGTTCTAAATATTTTTGTCTTAAGATCATTTTTACATGCTTTTACTATACAATAGCTTTTCTATATAAGTTACTATGTTAATTTTAAGCTTAAGTTTTTTTGTTTTTTTGTTTTAATTTTAAATTATTATATAATATAAAGATATGTGCTTTAGTTCTAAATTATATGTTTAAATTTAAATCATCCTAGGATAACTTGCAATATCATTGGAATGAAACCAAATTCTTTCTTATTAAGATAATTCTAACAAAATTACATTGTAGTCGTAATTTAATGGTTCTTCATCTTGATCATTTTATATCTTATATAATGTTTCCTCCAACACATTTATAATAATTTGAATCAATATTTGGGTAGGCCTAAGTTTTATTTAACCCAATTCACCCATTTTCTCATCATTCTCTATTTCTAGTAACATTTCCAATTGAAAATATACATCATTAGGAATTATATCAACATCTTAAAATACATATTTAGTAGCATATTGGGAATATTTTTGAAGGAATATTATATTAGATCATATTATTTCTCATGGTATTATGTCTTATATGTGTTTCATAAATCATTCTTCAAAAACATGTCTTGACCTTGGGTCAAGATGAACAACACACTAATATTAACAAAGAATATTATAATTAGGATAGAATAAAACATGAAACTAATAAAATAATTGGAAAGAATTATTCATTGAATTAACATGTTTAATTAGGATAAAAATAATAAATATACTTAAAAACAATGGTGTAGTAGAACATATGCCTTATTTTACTCCAACAACTCTTTTGACATGTCTTTTACATAAATAAATAATGTATATTGGGCCTAAAATAACCATTTTCAATATATGGGTATCTTTTTTGTCAAAAAAATCTTATTTATTAAATCCTTATAATATATCCAACTACCCTTGAATGATTTTTTTTCACTTGCACTTTCCCAATTGGTTTAGTGAAATGGAATTACTTTAAAGAAATTATAGGTCTTCCTTTTATTTTAAATTTTATTGATAAAAAAATATTCACCATCCAAAAAAATTATATTATGATTTGTGAACTAAAATAACATGTTCATTATAAATAAAACTTAGATAATAGAGATAGTGTTTATATGTTATTCCTTCATAAGATATTTGAAAGTGTTACTCAATGATCACATCCTCAAAAATATTAAGTCATTAATATAAATTCTTGTAGGTTAAGTGTCAAATTCCATATATATATATATATATATATATATATATATATATATATATATATATATGATAAGGTTTGTGAGGATAAAGTCTTATATAAGCATTCCTAACATTGTCCTTCTCCTCTATCTTTTAATTTTAAATGTCAAGATAATTATTCATTTCATTTATGTTTAAGAGTGGTAATTAATTGATGGCATATTCCTTTACTTGACTAACATACCAAAACTAATGTTCATATAATTAAAAGTTATACCATTTCTTTTTCTAAATATTATAAGTTTAATATAATATACTGATTCAATCTTATTCACTTTCCCTTTTTTTCAATGTCTCCTCTAAGGTTAACATCATATTCAACATCCATATGTGAGGTATCTATGGGAATTCTTTTTTTAGATATTCAATTACATATAATATTATTTTTTAATTAGTACAACCTTATATAATTAGACCCTATAGAAAGGAAAAAATATTTAAAAAACTCTTCATTGTATTCACATATGTCACAAGAAAAAAATTAAATGATTATTGAAAAAACCTTCCTTTTTAATATTATTAATTATGTGGACTAGTAGATGAACCTAATATTGATGCAAGTTTGTAAACAGGGTTCAACAATTGATGGGATAATCCTTTTTATTTTATAATCATGAAATTAGTATAGGGAACAAGTTAAAAATATATAGTTTTATAAATAACATAATGGTGAAATAACATGCGTAGATCAATATGATTCTAACCTAATTTAAGAATTTATTACTTGTAAAGAAGTTAGCCCATCTAGAAAATAGTCAAAACTAATCTAAGGTTTGATTTTCACAATAATATTATAATATAAAATAGAATTATTTTAATACATAAAATAATAAGGAATGGTAGGTGAGAAAATAGAATTTGATATTTCAAACATAAGAATATTTTTCTAAAGAAAACAACTTCACAAGATTCAATATAAATTAGCCAATGTTTTTCAAGTCTAGCATGCGCTAAAACTTCAATAAGCATGATGAAGAGTCTAAGGATTAATTATACATGTATAAAATCCTATAATGTGACTTTGTTAGATATATTAACCATAGTGAATTACATAAATCACATTCAACTGTAATGATTTAGATAAACTTATAATCGAACTATAGAGATGGTTAAACTAGTTAATCAATCAATTCAACCAATTCACAATAAATGCAATAAAATATCATGCAATGATTAATATAAACCAAGTTATCTGAAACATTAATTTAGATTTTGATAAAGAATAAAACATATAATATTTACAAAACATCTCAAAATATTTACTAAACATTATATGTCTCTAATAATCTTCCTCCTTAACAAAATGTCTTGTGAATGTATTTATAACAAAGATATGGGGCATCACAAAATATATGAAATAAGTATACATGAACCTGAAATTATATATCTAAATAAAAACTAAAGCTAAACCAAAACTAAATTTCTAAACGAGATCTCAAAAAATAGTTTCCAACTCTTCCAAATCCATATAGACTTATCAATTTCTCAATTGTTCTTTATGTGATTTTTGTTTTCAATTTTAAGCTTTCATGAACAACTAAAAACCTTCATTAATTACAAATACATGTAGTATTAGAACCCTAAATAAAAATTCAATTTTTGTTATCAACAATGCATGGTGATCTAAGGGACATCTGATATAAACTCTAATTGGGTTATCATTTTATAATCTCTCTACTACATGGATAACATAATAAATAACTTGTTAAATTTGTCCCTGATTAGCCCAGTTCACTTTTATCTTAAATGAAGGTATGAAATTGTTGATAAACCTTGTAAAATTAGTGCAGATTATAAAATTATTATAGGGAGTGAACAATTATGGCATATTTTCCTCTTTGAAGATTTATATAATATATTTCCTAAAACCATTGAGTGGTGTCATTATAGTACTTATTTTTATTAAATTATCTTCCAATGAATTTTATGTATTAGATATGAAACTCTGTTATAGATTAACATCAAACATTGTCATTAATATAATAATAGAAAGCATTATTATGTAGGAGCATCAAGATAAGCATCTTGTAAACATGTAAAGAGTTCATTTTAAATGTAAGAGTGCTTTAGAGGTGTAGGAAGATAATAAGGAAGCCTCTGAAGGATTTAGTTGGTATTAGAATAAGTCTAAGATGCATAGTTTAGTAGAAGATTTGTAAATTCATAAAGACACCTAAGCAGTCTCTATAAAGGTGGAAGTCTACATTGCAAAAGACATATATAGAATATGTCATGATAAGGATGAGAGGTTGAGAAGATTTAGATTCTTCTGTTTATTTAAAGCCATGATTAGATAAAATATAACTTAAGGAGAGAAATGGTACATATAAGAAAGTGATAAAATAGCATGATTGTTGAAATACATGTCATAAATAGTGGAACAAACAAACTAAGTCTAGAAATTCCTAGATGGAGATAAGTCTAGGTGAAAATTATAAAAAGAGGTGGACATAGTTGAGTAAGGGGTAGTAGAATGGAGGGATAGAGTAAAGCATGAAGGAGGCTTTTAGGCCTGCATGATATTGTAAAATAGGATTTTTATTTAATTTGGTTTCTTCTAATAAACCCATCATCGACATTGGTTTCAAGAATAGATGCCTTTGTTAGTATTTTCCATGCACATTTATTTCCATGGGATAAAACTGATAAGGTCTGCATGAACTCTCAATTTTTTCTTTTATTGCACTCAGATACATGTCTACAGCTGACTGCATGTGCTTAGATAGGTAAGAGATTATTGATATATCATCTTCATGCAACTAGATTCGACATAGATGAATAAAATATGTGTTTTGGATGTGCATTGGGTCTAACGCTTTGTATAGATATGCTAAAAGGTTATAGAAGAAAATAAAGGTGATATTAATTTTATTATTCATAATTTGTAGATTCTTAAATCAAATTGAGTCATGAAGTGTAGTGATTCTATCACTGTTAAAGACAAATAACATTAAGGATAGAGTTTTCATCATCAATTGGAAGTTGCCAGGTTATCAAATGCATGTTTAGGCTCGCATAGTGGCACCAACACTACCTAATTAAAGGAGAAAGTGAATATTTAATGGGTATCTATTGAAGAAGTATAAAATCCTTGAATGTATATAGAAGATAATTCATCCAATCATTCTAAATTTAGTATAATAGTTTTTTATAAATGATAGAGTACCAGATTTGTCTTGCATTGAGAGTCTACTCAGAGGTAATCAGGGAGTTATATATCAATTGGGTCTTTGATTTTTTAGTTTGTAATGCCATGTGTCTTAAATTGGTCTTATAAAAGACCAATACTAAATCAAATATGAACTAGACTGTTAAACTCCCAATGATTATGATGTTATTATTCCATTGAGAACATGAACCAAAGACAAGTATTTTTATGCATAATTTAGAAATGGCACAGTCTGACTTGTTTTTAATTAGAGGGAATTGGCTTTTGGAACTTATGAAAGGACTATGTTATTGGTAAGGTTAAACCTATTTTGAAATTATGTAAGTTTTGAGTGAAGTGATTAAAGTGAATAGTATACTATCTATCATCAAAGATGGGTATAGTTTGAAATGATCCTTAAGATAACAAATTGATGTAGGTGTGCATCAATTTTGGTATTAGAGCATAAAATATCTTTAGGAAATGATAAATTAAATTATTTTGTGCAATATTTCACTAGTTTATCCTCAGTGTCTCAGACCATAAATGTATGTCAGGAAAAAGAGAAATATTAATGTGCATTTGTAGGATAATGTAGAGGGCGCAGAGATAGAGAGCACACAACACAGAGCATAATTCAAGGGAGAAGGTATGTTATTGATCTATTTAAAATTTTAAATATTGTAAGATACAGGAAGCTGATATAAATTTTATTTTGTTAAAATTTTACATTGAAGAAGATTCACAAGTTGTAGTGTTAAAGAAAATGCAGTGTTGAAGGTCTTGTACGAAGTTGTGGTTCTAATAGTTGTTAGCCACTAAGGCTTAAGAGAAAAAAATAAGCCAGGGAAAGCTTAAGTGGAGAAGAGCTTAGAGAAGCTCAAGTGGAGAGCATAGAAGTTGCTTGGTGCAGATCCAAGAAAGAATACTTGGATAGGGAAAGTTAAAAGACCAAAGTGAAACATATCTAGGTGAGACTTGGAGAATTTTGTCAAGAGACCAAAGATTTGGTTGAGACAAAAGATAAAGTGAGAGAAATATAGAGAGATAAAATAATATGGAGGAACTGCCAAGGGAGAAATAGAAGAAAAAGAGCAACCCAATGAAGGAATGGTTAATTAATGAAAGTAAAATATAGGAGATAAGAGAGAGGATCAAGAATCTACAGCTCATGATGGAGCACTTGCAAGAAAGTCAGAGTGAAAAGTTGATAGTAGAAGTTAAAAAAAGGTAAGGTGGCCAGTGAAGCAACTTGTGGAAAGAAGGCGAAGACATCAGATGATCAAAAATCTAAGAAAATAGATAAATATGTTGGAGACTTGGTCTAAGAAGGAAGATAGAAAAGAGACAATCAAGCCTCAAAGCTTTAGTTCTAATATTTTGTGTGAATGTATGTTTGTAGGTGTAGAAGAAGAAGAAGATAGTGCCTAAGATGAGGCATTTTATTTTGAGAAGATGTTAATAAATCTTAAATTATCAGCTTCAAAGGAGCAACAAGAACATGAGAAAAAATAAAGAAGTTCTCATTGTAAAGAGTTCAAGCAGAGATGAAGAAGAAGCTATAAATGCACTCTTAGCATCTATTCAGGAATAAATATGTAAAGAATGGTTGGATGTAAGAAGCCCTAAAGAAGAAAAATAAATGAAGGTTATGATGAAAGAGTTGGTCTACAAATAGGTGAAGACAATAGCTTGAAGTCAAGAGAGAAAAAAATGTAAAACATGGAGCTATAAGGAGGTAATTCCAAGGGGAAAGTATTTATGTTCATCATTTGGTAAATTTGTTATGTGTTTTGACATGGTATTTTTGGTCATCACAACTAAATAGAAAATGTGTGGAAAGTCCCATTAATGGAATGTGTGAATATGAACAAGTATTTTTTAAGATAAAAAGAAATAGTTATGACTTTGCAGTAGATATAGTAATGAAAAACAGAGTGTTGATGGATTTTGACAAAAGAGGTATAGAAGCAGCAATAAAAATGAAGGTGAAAAAGAATGAAGAACTGATGAAAGATATGTGTGGAGGAGGTCAACAAAAGTTACTGATAAACAAATTTTATGAAATATTTGTGCAGTGGAAGAAACAGTGAAATTATGTTTTCGAATGGTTAAATTATCATTTGAAATTTTGGTTGAACATGTTGAATGTATATATGAAAATGTAAGCATGGAAAAATTCAGGTAATTTTTCAATTGGAATTAGATGGACAATGAATTGTCCACATGATTGGGGAAAGCATCAAAACAGGTATCAATTTTTGTTTAAATTATGAAAGTTAAAATACGTTTTCATTATTTTTTATTAAGGCAAGTAGAAGGAAAGCAAAATACAAGGTATAATCATGAAGAAAGAATCCAAAGAAAGGTCAAAATGTGGTTCAAATACACAGGTATACATGGATGCATTTATGGTAGGTAAGGTATTGTAGGAGAGCCATAAACAAGTTGATGAAGTGAACCACTTAATTAAAGAAGGTCTACACCAAAAATTTAAGCCATGAGATCTAGGAGAAGATAGACCAAATCAGAAGAATGTTGAAAACCAGAGTATCAATGACTCATGAATGACAATTTATTAGGTATCTTTCTTCTTACCCCAATGGTTTGATGCAAGAGCATCAAGATAAACATCTTGTAAACATGTAAAAAGTTCATTTATAATGTAAGATTGTTTTAGAGGTGTAGAAAGATAATAAGGAAGCCTTTGAAGGCTTTAATTGGTATTAGAATAAGTCTAAGATGCATAATTTAGTAGAAGATTTATGAATTCGTAAAGAAACCTCAACAACCTCTATAAAGGTGGAAGTCTACATTGAAAAAGACATGCATGGAATATGTCATGATAAGGATGAGAGGTTGAGAAGATTTAGAGTCTTATGTTTGTTTAAATCCATGATTAGATAAAAGATAACTTAAGGAGAGAAATGGTACGTACAAGAAAGTGATAAAATAGCATGATTGTTGAGATACATGGCATAAAAAGTGGAATAAACAAACTAAGTCTAGAAGTTCCTACATGGAGATAAGTCTAGGTGAAAATTAATAAAGGAGGTGGACGTAGTTGAGTAAGGGGGAGTAGAATGGAGGGATAGAGTAAAGCGTGAAGGAGGCTTTTAGGCCTGCATGATATTGTACAGCAATTGTAAGATAAATGTGAAATAAGGGGACTTGAAATGATACTTATTACGTTCTCAACCACCGTGAACCCGTAAGTTTGTGTGATCTTGGTCTTTGAATAATGTCTTATCTTTATAGATGTTCATTTGATTTGTTGAAAATCGCTTGATAAATAAATTTGAAGTCGGTACAATCAACCGTAGTAAGGATTCAAGATTCAAATTCCTAGATCCTGTTTTGGAACGAAGCGTCGAATCTGCGCAAGATCCAAGTCTTAATGAGAAATTAAATTTATAGGAATATAATAAAGAAAAAAACCATCTATGTCAAGTCTGCATGGTCGACTACATGTTCGGATTGACTATTCGGTCCAGTGTTCTTTGCTTATAAAGAAGTTTGACTAGTGTGGGGTTGAATGAATTATTGACTTAGGGATCTATCATAGTCTTTGGCGCTATAAAATAGGATTTTTATTTAAGTTGGTTTCTTCTAATAAGCCCGTCATCGACATTGGGTTTCAACAATAGATGCCTTTGTTAGTATTTTCCATGCACAGTTATTTCCACGGGATAGAACTGATAAGGTCTGCATGAACGCTCAATTCGGTCTTTTGTTGCACTCAGAGACACGTCTACAGCCGACTGCGTGTGCTTATATAGGTAAGAGATTATTGATATATCATCTGCATGCAACCAGATTCGACATAGAGGAATAACGAATGTGTTTTGGACGTGCATTGGGTCTGACACTTAGTATTAAATCTGCTAAAAGGTTATAGAAGAAAATAAAGGCGACATTGCTTTTATTATTCATAATCCGTAGATGCTTAAATCAAATTGAGCTGTGAAGCGTATGGATTTTGTCACTATCAGAGACAGAGAATATTAAGGATAGAGTTTTCATCATCGGTTGAAAGTTGTCAGGTTATCAGATGCATGTTTAGGCTCGCATAGTGGCGCCAACACTACCTAATTAAAGGAGAAAGCCTGTATTTAATGGGTATCTATTGAATTAGTATTAAATCCTTGAATGTAGATAACAGATAATTCATCCAATCATTCTAAATTTAGTATAATAGTTTTCTATAAATAATAGAGTACCAGATTTGTCTTGCATTGAGAGTTTACTCAGAGGTAATCAGGCAGTTCTATATCAATTGGGTCTTTGATTTTTTAGTTTGTAATGCCATGTGTCTTAAATTGGTCTTATAAAAGACCAATACTAAATCAAATATGAACTGGACTGTTAAACTCCCAATGATTATGATGTCGTTATTCCATTTGAGAACATGAACCAAAGACAAGTATTTTCATGCTTAATTTAGAAATGGCACAGTCCGATTTGTTCTTAATTAGGGGGAATTGGCTTTTGGTGCTTATGTAAGGACTGTGTTGTTGGTAAGGTTGAACCTATTCTGAAGGTATTTAAGTTGTGAGTGAAGTGAGTGAAGTGAATAGTAGACTATTTATCATCAAAGATGGGTATAGTTTGAAGTGATCCTGAAGATAACAAATTGATGTAGGTGGGCATCACATTCCCTTGTGACCACATGAGCAATTATATCAACCCTTTTATCATGACAATCTTTGCCAAATATTTTTATATGTTCTTCAACAATTATTCATTTTAGATGGGTATAGTTTGAAGTGATCCTGAAGATAACAAATTGATGTAGGTGGGCATCACATTCCCTTGTGACCACATGAGCAATTATATCAACCCTTTTCTCAATCATGACAATCTTTGCCAAATATTTTTATATGTTCTTCAACAATTATTCATTTTAGATTCTTAGATTTAAGTAAGAGAAGTTAAAATTGATTTTAATGAGTTCTCAAACTTACCCATCATATTCCTTAAGACCTTGATTCTAGATTTTGATTCCAAACTTCTGATTGGACCATTTTTTATACAATTTGATTAGTAGACCTCACTAATAATTTTGGTCTTCTTGGAAGTATTCATCACCACTAGATTAATCAAGGCTATCGACCACACTTTTAGTTTGAATCTTTATTTTCCTAGTCAAAGACAAATCTTTCACAAAGAATGAGAGTACCATCCCCAATGAGTTTTTTTCTTGTCATTATATTTAATTTACCAAATGTTTTTCAATTTTCAATCTAACATAATCTCATCTTGAATACTTATCTTTGACATATGGGTTTTCATTAATTGTAAGATTTGAGTCCAATCAAAATGAGGATATTATATGATGCAGAAAATGAGGTCAAATTTTTGGAAGCTATAGTTTTTTATCCACATCTCTATTTGAGATTTTTTTTCACACCAAAATGATTTTCTTAAAATTTTTGGTCCAGTCATAACCCACCCTATTCATTTATGGATTTTTTATATATTTTTTGGAGGCCATATGTGATTATATGAGAATCCAAAAATGTAGCTTAATTTTTTTTTCGAGTTTTCTATATTTTAGAAATTATATATTTTTTAAAATAGACATGCACTTCAATTAAAATTTGTCTTATAGATTAATTTTAGTATTTCTTTTATTTTTACATATTTTTAAAGCTATACATGCTTGCATGTGAAGCTTACTAAAAATAGTAGCTTCTAAAAATAGAAGTTTAAGTTTTATTATTTTTAGGGTTCCTAAGTTTTCATGTCAACTCCAATTCTGAGTTGAGGCTTATTTATGCATGGTTTGTGATTAGTTCAATAATTCAAAATGAATCAATACATGTTATTATTTCAGAAGCTATGTCTATTCATATTTTCTTATCTTACTAATATTGGGGTTCATTCTTTTAATTTCTAAGCCACTATTAAAGTTTTCGATGTTATAAATAAAGTTTGTGAAATCTATAAAATGAGAGTGATCATCTAATAACTTATGATCAATAGTGGTGAAGTGGAATAGAAAATGGGACTAGGTGAAGTGGAAACATTGGGCGAAGAATTGGGAGATGAAGTTGGAGTACTAACATGGGTTTCCATTCTTTTTGAATTAGGTGTAGGTATGAGGATGAAATATATTGCAATAATATGCACATGGAAATCCAACAATTATGTAATAGAAAAATAGATCGTACAGGGATCAACTTTATCAGGATCACAATAAGAAAGACAAGAGTGGGAGATGTAGTTACAAACAAACCTTGACCACATGTCACCATTGAGGCATGAAATGGATTAATGAGATCTTATGATTGTTATTTTATCATTGTAACTTCTAGATAATTCTGATCAATTGTTCCCATGACATAATTTATACAAACAAATGAAGATGGAATATTCATGATGGTAGTAGAAAATGAAATGGTAACAAGGACTTTAGTGGGAAACCTTGATATCGATTGAATTGTTTTAGATATAAAATCAGCCTCAATAGTTTTTTTCCATTGGATAAAAAATATCTATAGTTTGAGAGTCATATCTAGCTTAGGACATTGAGTATTTTTCAATATAGACATTAGTGAATCTTTGTGGAAAAGTAATATTAGCAAAAATAAGTGACGTGTCCTAACTCATTGCACTAATATAAGGAGTAGTAGTTAATGTATCCAAATCTAAATAAATGAAAATAAGAAGAGTGGGCATAGATGTCATAAATTGATTTTATACATGAGGTGTATGATTAACTGAGAAGTTAGAGCCAATGAACAGAATGGTGAATTTAAATATTATGAAACTTGAGGTAAACCTTGCATTAACCTTATTATGAGATGTGTATAATTTCCATGTGTGTCTTCCTTAACTCATAAAAATTGAGCATATAACCTCTCTTCAATTACTTTCATTTTTTGAGGTTGAGGCCTTGATGATGAAAAAACTAAACTTATTTCTTTCCATTTAAATTTTACCTCCTTTGTGTTATTTTAGTTGAGATGAAACTTATCATCTAGGTGTGGAATACAGTGGTATGTCACATTGACCTTCCCTCTTAATGCATTAAAATTATGGAAAACTTTCCCTTGAGATCACAATGTCTCAAAATAATTATCTTTCAACTTGAAAGGCCCTCCATGGATTGAAAAAACTTAAATAGGGGGATAGTTTTTATACATTTAACTTCCTATTTTTAATGGGATGAGTTTCCAAGGTTTTTGTTGTATCAAATTATAAACTCTAAAAATTCTAGTGACATATCGGTATGTAATATCCTATGAAACTAATATATTCATAACATAATATCGAGGCTTGGTTAATGTTACCAATATACCTTTAATTCTAAACATAATTAATTATTCATAGTAATAATATTTTTTATTCGTCTTTATGAAGTCTCTCATTTCACTAGATAACCTAAGCATGGGATGTTCAATGATATATTTATACACAAGTAGATAAAAATGATTAGAAATGTCTTCAATACACTCTTGATAATGATAAATATTTTTTTTTATACAACACATGAATTGGGGAGTTATAAGACTAAGGCCACTTTGGAAAACATGCATGGTTAAAAATTCATTGTATCATAGAAAGCATCATCAAAATTATACATCACACATAAAATCTAATGTTTATTAATGCCTTCAAGTTTTTGTTTCAAGTTATAGGAGATTATCTCCACCAAATCCAATTTATTATTTTATTTTATGATCATAGAAAGCATATGAACCCAAAATTAATTTACATGAATGATATATGAGGCCCTGTATAATATATTCAAGAGAGCCATGCCTATGCTAACTCATTTTCAGAAAGTTATAACAGTATATTCAGCATTGTATCCCTTATTTACCAAATGTTATAGGTTCTCAACCTAATCCTTTAGAATTTCCATGATAAACATTTTGTGATAGTCCTATACTAACACATAATGTACAACCAAAATGACTTAAAAAAATCATCTATAATACATAATTTATCTCTACTCATATAATAGGATAATATTTTACAATTTTAATGTTTATTTATTTATTTATTTTATAAAATGGAGAATGGACCAAATTGAATAAAATGGAAAAAGGAAAAAGAGTTGAGATTCATTCTAATATGACCCTCTACTCAAGAGGAAACCCTAGTAGAAGTTTCGTAGAAGCTAGTTGAAAGTTGTAAATTATGTTTAGTCCCACAGAAATTTATCTTTGGTGGAAGTTTCATGGAAGATTACTTGAATTCAGGTGGTTTATATAAAAAAGGCAAAAGAAGAGTGGAGCCTTGTAGTTTGACCCTTCATTTAAGAGGGCATTAATAATGTGTAGGATGTGTGGATGATCGTTGTACCTGGTGTGATAACCATAACATTATATTTGACATTTGTTGTTTTTTATATTTTTACCACTAGTAGAGGCATCAAATGTGAGCTTTAAGGTTTTATCTTTCTCTTAATTTTCACTATGTTATAGGATCTTCCAAAACCTGCTTGTTTACCCTATCAAAAAAATGTTTTTTATATTAATATTCCTTTTACAAAGAGTTTAATATTGAATATTGGAACCAAGGAATATTTAATATATAAAAAAATTATTCTAAATTATTCTTTTTAAAATCTAAGTATTCATATGTAATTACATATTACTATGTTGATATAATTAAGTTTTAAGGTTTTCATAAACAATCACAAGAAATAACTCAAGAATCCTAACGAACAAAACCATAATTACATGATTTATCAATGTATTTCATCAATAATCAATTTCAATTTCACATCAATTATATCAACACCCAAATTTTTACAAGAAAATAATCCTTCTTCTAACATATCAATTTTGCTATTAAATCCTTTCATAACTCAACAAGACAACAAATAGTTGGGGGAAAATTTTCAACTCCCAACGATATAATGTCATTAAGAATTTATGGACCTTGGAAACTACCAATCCAAAGAGGAGAATCAATAATTTAAACATGCATTCAAGGGGTTTCAAGGAACAAGTTAATAATCATGATTTTAATTTGGATAATAAGCACCCATACCTAGAATGATCCTTATAATGTTTAAAAAGAGGAAAATAAGTAAAAATAAACACAACATGACACATCTCTAGCACCAACTACATAGAGAATATATAAATCAAATTATTAATTTTATACTCATATGAGGTAAAAACCTCAACTAGAATAATATCTACTTTATTTAAAATTTCATAAACTTAATAACCTATAATATTTAGTGATTTTGTTTTTGGACAGAATCATGTAGAAATAAAATGCCACACAAATACAACATTCAAAATTCTAAAAAGTATCTTTATGTGAACATATATTGCTTTAATACCAATATTATCATAATTTAATTCACTTATTAATCCTTAATTATATTATAGTTATTTTATTCGTAGCTCCCTCCAAATTTGATTTTACAAAACTAGAATGTCCAAGATAACTAGTGTATTTTTCTCCTAAAATGGAAGAGCGTTCTATCATTAAAAATTTATATATTTTTTGAGTGTATGTAGCGAGTGAAAATCATCTCTAAAAATAAATCTATATATCATTTAATATGGCCTATAATTACTAGTTTATTAATCTAATATTGTTGTAAGTGTGACTGATGATAAAATACACTGAATAAATTCATTTTAGAATACATAAGCTTGTTAGTTTAAATTTTTAAATATCTAAAATAAATAAATAAATAATTATAGATAAATATATGAAAAAATATTTTCAAAGAAGAATTATGGTGCCACACTATTACACCATATTTTATTGACAAAAAAAGATAAAACTAGCCAATTACAAGCAACTTGCATGACAAGTTAATGCTAAATTAAAATATTAATTAAAAACTAAGTTAAATAAAAATAGACTCTAATATAAATTAAATTATACTCAATAATTTTTTTTGATTTATTGACAAGATAAGGTCAACATGTAAGAATCCTTTCTTAACAAGTAAGCAACTCATGCAACCTAATCAAATTAGGTACCAAAAATCCGTATAAAATATAAAATGCACTAAAATAAATTTAATTTTAGTTAAATTAGATATAAAAAGTGCACTCCACCTATTTGGGATGAGTAAATAAGGATTTAAGATCAATTAAATAAACATTCAGTTAATTACACTCTGAGTGATACTTTTAGCTATTTTAAAGGAAGTCGCAAAAAAAAAATTGAAATTGACAAAAAATTTAATATATGACATAAATGAATTAAATAACCATCCTAAACTAATAAAACACTAAATAAAATAAATATAACACTAATGCTCAAGTTCCCATATTGGCATCATACTCAACATTCCCCCATTTGTTGTAAAGAGGAAAGATGCATATCATCTCCTTTAGTCTTCCATGAAATATATTGTGCAATCCATTTTTGAGAATATCAAAAAAATGATATTCAATTATCACATACTCAATAAATATTTTTTCATTGACCAAGTCTCAGACAAAATGATGTTTGATTTTAATATTTTTAATTCTATCATGGAAAACTAGATTCTTGGAAAATTGGATTGCTCCATTGTTATATAAAAAAAATTGTGTTAGCTGAAATTGAGCCTTTATGAAATAAACAAAGATTATTTTCAACCATAATCCTTGTGTGAAAACTGATGTAAGGGTTGTATATTGATCTTTAGTATAGTATAATGCAATTGTGACTTGTTTTTTTAATATCATAAAACAAACCCTATTTCAAATGTGAAACAATAACCTGAAGTTGTCTTCATGTCATTAAGATATCCCAAAAAATATGAATATGTGAAACCAATTATAAATTATGAACTTTCTAGTATGAAATTAACACTATGTCTAAAAATTATTTTCAGTGCTTGTAAATGTTTGAGAAATGATTTATCCTTAAATCTTGAAACTAGTGAAACACCATAAATGATATCAGGTCTTTCTATCATGAGGTACATAAAACCTCTCACCATTTTTATAAAATTATATTAATTAATTTAAGGACTTTCGTCTGATCTCACTATGTTTTCTCTACTTGAAATTGGAGTGTCCACAAGTTTTGAATCTTAAAGATTGTACTTCTTTAACATGTTTTTAGCATATTTAGTTTGACAAATAAATATGTTCTCTTTATTTTAAAGGACTTCCATGCCAATAAAGTAATTAATAATTAAAATATAATTTAATTTATATTATTATTTCATACCTTGTTTTAATTTATTTTACATCTCCATAGAGCCACTTATAAATATCAAGTCATCTACATGGAAAAGAAAAATATAAAACATTGGAACCCAATTCTTGTATGTAAGAAATTGATTTATTTTGACTTATTACAAATCCTTGATCCAATAACTAGCTATTAAATCTTGAATACCAAGATATTATAGTTTGAATCATCCCATAAAGAGAATTTTTTAACTTATATACCAAAAATTATTTATCCTTTACCTCAAACCCTTGAGGTTATCCCTTATATACTTATTCTCCAATCACTCCATTTATGACTTCACTTTTGACATTATTTTTATCAAATTTCCATCCTTTTATGATAAGATAAAAGAATCATTAGTCTTATATCATCTTGATGTGTCATATGTGCATAAGTTTCCTCGCAATCCACCCCATATCTTTGTGTGAACCCTTTTATAACTAGTATAGATTTTAGATTATCAATTGTACCATCAATATTGACTTTGGTCTTGTAGACCCACTTGGTTCCAATGACATATTTATTATATATAAGTTGAATAATATTCCATTTATCATTACTCAATTCAATCTATATCTAATTTGATAGTATCAACTCATTCTTTCTTTTGACTAGATTCTTGTAATCACCTAAAAATGATAGTTGAGTGTTAAAAGTGTTGCTTGAGACTACTTATCCTTATCTTGTCCTTAGTATTATATTAGGTCCTATTTTCATAATTATCCATCCTTCGTGCGAGCCACAAACATCCCTATTCATCCCTAAAATAGTCCCAAACCTTCATTCTTGCATCTTGGCCATTCATGCCTCATGTTATACCACTTAGACACTAGTACCATAATAGATACAATAGCACCACATGGTATGAGTGTCCCAATATTGGAATTATTATCCTTTCCATCTCTTTTCTATAAACAAATATATTTTCAAATCTTAGATCACCTAAGGTCATCCTACACCTATATATATATATATATATATATATATATATATATATATATATATATATATATATATATGACTTTTAACCTTCTAAATACTAGATGGAAATGAGATGGAAATTACACATACAAACTTAGAATAAATTATTTATAATTAAATTTATCAATCCCTATTAGGCCCTAATTTTGAATACTACCATCTACAACATTCCTAAGCTTAGATTACTCCGATTTATAGTCTCAATCACATTCAAATCACTTATGTCTAAAATCATACTAATTTTACTTGCACTTGCACCAACACTTGAGTGGGGAGAACTACATCGAGATTGATCTATCTTGAAAGCATTAGTATGTAGGCAACTCTCATCATAGTGGGGTGTTGAGGATGTCCAACCTACCCCACTAACAAACACATTTTTTTGTTTATATCAACCAGATGCCCTAGCAATATGGAGGATTAGGGTTTACTCATAAAATTAGTAAAAATAGGTCATCTACAAGGTTTTATAATTCATGCACATAGGAACATGCTTAACATACCTAGACATAGGTGTACCCAAAAGCTCAAAATAATCTTGCACAGAGGACACTACTACTAAAATAAAGACACTAGCACCACATGGTGTTATTATCCAATTAGAATATTATTATCTATAAGGTATTTTGACACTTGCATCCTATTTGAAACATTCATCCTAGTCTCTACCTCAGTTTTTAGCCTGTAGATCATCCATCTTAATCATTTTTTAGATAAGTCTTCATTTACATTATTTATTATTACTTTTAGAAATGTCAAAATTAGTCAATTATGAAACAAATTAGTGGATATGTTTATTTAATATTTCTACCTTGGTTTACCATAATCAAATATGTAACAACACAGGATTTACATTCATCTAAGTCTTAAAAGGATAAAACATTTGGTGAACCTAACTTGCTTCAAATATTGCACAAATCCTAACCCTATATAACCCTAGAGTTTATATTTCTTGCATTCTAAGACCCACACTCATATTTGAGATCCTTATATCTTCTAGTTTTCTTTGATACAAGTATAATATTCATGATAGAATAAGTTTATCATTTTTTTCTATAAATTTTAATACTTTCATTTACATGATTATTTCCTCTAATTTAGAATGAACTCAAAAAATACATAAACACATGTATACTTGATGTTTTATATCAATTTCAATGTATTTCATATTTCATTCTATTTCTAGCATGTTATTATTATTTTATGTAGAATATGATTAAGAAACAAATCCTTACATACATATAGGATCTATTACATAAGCTAATAACTAGGTTTCAAATTTCACTGTCATATCTTATACGCAAAATAGACACTTCTCCTCATCTCCATGAGGGTGATAACTACTTTCCCTCTAATTAGGTCCATGCTATCACCCTTCATCAGATGAAGTAGCCATACTATTGCTACTAATGCCCATAATCAATTTATCTACACCTCTTCCCTATAGGGTGTGTGCCTACATGTTCAATTAGAAGCAACTAACGTTTACACTTGTGAGACTCTAAGGGATAAAATTATCATTATGAGTGACCTAATATCATATTTATATAATAAAAAATAGTTATTAAGTGAAAGGGTCACATTATGTGTAAATCACATTACATGTAAAAAGTCTTCATAATATGCTAGTGTTTATCATGTATCTACATCTACACCTATCAAAGTGGTGTCTAACACTCTTTCATATCCAATTCATAAAGTACAACACAATGCATCTATTATAAGTGATTTATAAAGCTTACAAGATTCCAATAAAATTTCAAGTGAGATACTAAGGTAAATGATTAAAGCTAAGTTGATCAACCTACCTCCTCTACACCTAGTGACGAGATCCAGATATTATTGTGCATATCATATGATTTATGGGCACCACACTGATTCATGTTTACCATTGAAAAGAAAAATTAAATATATAATAGATAAAATTAATCAAATAGTGACACTTCATCCACAAAATATACAATGACACATCTACAAATTCAAAAAGAGTTAAATTTAGAAATAGTACAAAAATGGTTACCAAAGCATAACTCAAAATAATAAAAGGTTTATCAATCACAATCAAAGCAATAAATTACAACATTCACAAGTAAATTAAGTAAAATATGTAAATCTACCTCTCCAAAATGAGGTTCAACTTTCAATGAAATATGGGTTTGGCCAAAAATATTGATAATAGTTCGATTATCATGATTAAGGTTTGAGAAAGTAGGCCCAAGGTATGACTACTCCTATCCTAGTAGTTGATAATATTGGTCAACAAGATTTGGGATTTATTGAACATCTTAAGACACATAATTCATAGATACATTTTATCAAGGCAAAATATCCAAATACATAAGACATGTTACAGAGAGAACAAGAACTTAATAAATTCAAAATCATGTTAAGTCAACAAGCATTCTCACAAGAGGCTTTCTATAAAAAAAACCTCCAAAGTACCATATGCCCATAATAAGGATAGTTTTAGAGGAAAAAATCACAATCAATATTCCAAAGCACAATTGAGAAAGGTCAACTCCATAGTATGAGGTAATTCCCTCTAGAATTATAGGTTATTATGATTTTGATGATGAACAATACTCAAATCCATAATGCAACACCATTGAACTACAACATAACAATCACAAGGCATGAGAGATTACAATTCCTATTTTTGACATAGGCCATGTCAATAGTGGGCCTCCCATGAGACTCATCAGTTAGTATTGGTCCTCCCTTCTTTCTACATACTTTCTTTATTTCTTTCTCCTGGTACATAGTTTCATTTTCATGTTGCTTATACATAGCTTATATCTAGTAAATATAAAAATAATATAGTATGTCAAAAACAAAAAAAAAATCAAATATTTACTCAAAAAATTTAAAATTATAGACTATATGCTTTTCCATGTTTACATCTCATATATTTGTTAAGAACTACATATGCTAGCTATCTTAGTATAGTTAGTTTTATCATACACAAATACTTCACTTATTCTTGTCGAGTGCTTATAGATTCTTATAGGACACATATCTACTACACCAATATAGATTTGATATTATTTACCCACTAGGGACATATTCATAGATATATAGGTTATTAATTTGACACATTCACCCATTTGGGGGCACCTTATACACATCTTCAATTACAAGGTTACATCTTTCTAAACTCTACATCATAGATTTAGCATGGTTATATATTGATATTAATCATGTTATAGTTACTCTATTGTTTTCCATCTACTAATAATTTAGACTCAACATATGTACATCTTATCTCTTACATATATTTGTATAACATGTCCATGCATACTTTCATTTCTATATTTCCTAGTTGAGACTTGATTGAATCTCTATGCTTTATCTATTCAAGAAAATTTTAATATGCTATTATTGTTTATCTTTACACCACTTATTTTCACTATATGTATGATTTAGACATGTGCCCATGTCCTTGTGTGTGATTTCTTGATTATGTATGCAGACATTTGAACATGTCTTTCTATGTGT
Source organism: Torreya grandis (assembly GCA_037957365.1). Classification (NCBI taxonomy): domain Eukaryota; kingdom Viridiplantae; phylum Streptophyta; class Pinopsida; order Cupressales; family Taxaceae; genus Torreya; species Torreya grandis. The sequence goes on from JARHVA010000528.1 coordinate 769,666, forward strand.
CTTTAAGCGAAATTGCTTGTTGTTTGCATATGTAGACATTTGAAAATGTCATTGTATGTATTAATTTCTTAGATTTAGTGACATGTTCCCATGTCCCTTGTATTATGTCCCCTTGGCCTACTTTATGTGCCTTATTTGTGTTGTATTTATGTTTTTTTAAATGTGGCATGGCCATAACACTTGTTTCTTACTTTTTACACACTTCAGTTTAACATGTCATGAGGGACCTCATTCATCTCCCCTTCTTATTTGGGTGCCATGATTGACATCATGCATCATCCCTCCTATGTATCTACTTAGTTATTACTCAAATTTATTATTACATACATTATTATATCTATCTTTACAACCTTGTGAATGCTAGACATGACATACATCGCACATTAAAAACTTATGATCAGATTATCTTACATTCTAATATTATGTATGCACATTATATTGGATTATTGCATATATGCTCTAGATAACACACATTTTATAGATATTTTAACTTTAAAGACAGTTCTTACATAGGTACAATAACTCCTCTCAAAATAGAAATCATTCATAGGGATTTATCACAAAGATCAACCTATTAGAATACACTCACAATATAATTTTCAACACATATGTTCAGATTATATAAATTAGACTTAGGTAAACATAGTGGGAAGTAGTGACATAGATATCAATATAGTTGCATATAAATTAGAATATTCAAACATTATCACCTAAATTGAGATACTAGCACCAGATGGTGCTACTATTTAACATATGTCACTATTGTCTAATAGCCTCAACTTCAAAAAAAAAAAATCCCAAAAAATTACAATAAGTACAGTCCAAGTTTGCACAAGTTTAGTTACAGGTTTACCAATTTAGCTCATATTCATACCAATTTGATTAGATTGGGGGAATAATGCATGGCATAACCATTCCCATTTTTAGTGAATACAAATTATTAAAATTCAGTCCAAAATCCATATGTTCATATATCATATTTGGGGGCATTTGTGTGGCACATTATTTACATATGTTCACTTACACATTGGTTGATCAGATGAAATGACAAATTCTATGTCATTATTACATTGTATACATTATACATCATACTATAGGTTTTGCACAAGTTTCATGTCTTACTCCATTTATAGTGTTTGGCATTCTAAAGTGGCCTAGGGCTATCTAATATACCTGAGTAGATGTAGAGCTAACATATATAGTTAGATATTTCCAGTTAGACATTTTAATTACATTGTGAAATTTTAGTTTTAGATGCATCTAATATACATGGGTAGGAAATGATGGATTCATAGTCTACTTGATTTCTTGATCCACCTACATGAGAGGGTTGGACATGCCATCAGTCCAATCCAATTTATTCATAGATCATGATCCACCAAACAGGGGTGGGAAATGATGGATTAAAAATTGGATTGAGTTCTTGAGTCACCCACACATGAGTATTGAACAAACCATCAACTCTGTCCAATCTATTCACTAATGGATCACTATATACATGCTTACATATAAGTTATCACTAGGTTTATGCATTAGTTCATGTACCCAATGAGGTGTATTCATTCCTTTACTCTCTTATGCCTTTACTCAATTTTACTTCTTTACTCATCTTTGTCTTTGCTTTTGATATCTCTTAAGGAAGTATTTATCTATAAATGTTTCACTTGTAAGACACACAATGGAGCATGCTTCACATACTCAAATCTAACTTCATGGGATTCACCTCTTAGGTAAGTCTATATATGTTTATTTTTCCTTTATCCTAGTGATTTCATTTTTTTGCATTTTTAGAATAAAGGGGTGGAATAAATCACCTAAAATGACACTTAAGTGCTAAGGGTGATAATTGAGACCACCTATCCCTAGCTTAGACTTGGACCTATCTTAGGGCCTATTTTCACACTTATCTAGCCTTTATATGATCCACAAGCATCCCTAATCATCCCTAAAGCAATTCCAAACCCTCATTCTTGCATCATGGCCCTTCATACTTTAGGTTTTGACACCTAGTCACTAGCACAATAATAGGGATAGTAGAGCCACATGGTACTAGTGTCCCAATTTTATCACTACTATCATTTCCCTTATTTTTCCATAAATGGATATCATTTCAAATATTAGACCACCTAGGGTTAACCTAGACCTCTTTTAACACATGCACAAACACCAGTATAGTATATATACATGACTTCTATCCCTCTAACATCTAGATGGAAATGAGATGTAAATTACACATACAAACTCATAATAAGTTGTGAATAATTAAGGATATCAATCCCTATTGGACCCTAATTTTTCATACTACCATCTATAATATTACAAATCTTAGATTACTCAAGTTTGAAGTCTCAAGCACATTCAAAGAATTAAGGTATTGAATCATACTAGCTTCTATTTTACTTGTAAATATACTTAGGTGGGGATAACTACATTAGTCTCAATCCCTCTTCAGAGTATTGGTATGTAGGAAAATCTCATCAAAGTAATGTGTTGAGGATGTTCAACCTACCCCACTAAAAAACATACTTCTACACTTGTATAAATTGGATGCCCTAACAACATGGAGGATTATGGTTTACTCATAAAATCAATAAAAATAAGTAATCTACATGGTTTTATAATTTTTCATGCATGAATAAACTTGATAGACCTAGACACAGGTGCACCTAGAAGCTTGGAACAGTCCTACATAGAGGGCACTACTACCCAAATAGGGAAACTAATGCAATGTGGTGATACTATCCAATTAGCATGCTATAATCTGGAAGGGTTTTTGACACACATATCTTGTTTATCACACTTAGACAAATCTCTTCCTCAATTTTCAACCTCCAATTCACCTATCTCAATAATCTTCTAGCTAATTTCTCATTTACATTATTTATTATTATTATTAGAAAGATCAAAATTAGTCAAATATTTTAAAAAAATAATGGATGTATTTATTGCACATTTCTATCTTGATTTACCATTCTAAACTCTTTAACAACATAGGATTTAGCCTACACGGGTAGCGGGATCGGTTGAGGGCTTTGGGTTCATCCCATATAGGTCCCGAGGTTGACTCCACTCTCAGACTTAAATTGGAGGTTGCACTTGCAGGCTGGGTAGTTCACCCCAGTGGATTAGTCTCACCTTATACTTGCCTCGACTGTACCCCAAAACTTGGCAGACAAGTAAGCCCAAGGCAAGGTCAGTCGTGTCGCTGGGTTGGGTCACGGGGACACCACTGGACATCAAAAAAAAAAACATAGGATTTACATTCATATAAGTCCTAAAAGGTTAAAAAAAATTTGCGCAGCTTATAAGTTCACTAGACACATATGAAAATGCAACCATAATATTTTCATCATAAGCATCATAAAAAATTTTACCTTGATGATGTCAAATCTATGTGATTTTCTTATCATATTTATAATCTAACATTTGATTAAATGGATATTAATTTAACATTCACTTATTCTTTATTAGAGTTGGTGAAGATGGATGAGTAATTTCTTTAAAAGAGATTGTATTATTTCATCTTGAACTAGAAACATGTGTAAGACTATATAATCCATAAAAATAAACTTCAAGAAGCTGTCACACATAAATTATGACCTATTTACCTATATGATCAAAATTAACATACATCTCATTTTTAAAAAAATTACAATCCTTAGAAATAATTGTGGATTTACTAATAGGATTATAAAACATGTATGATTTGATTTCATCACTATATGCTTTAAAATTTTGATCAATACTCTTATAATCAAAAAATTAAAAAAGTAAACATATTTTAGCTCACCCTTACCTTGACTTGTGGTGATTTACATGTTGCCATTATCTTCAACATGGATGGACTTTCCATTTCCCATTTGCAATTATCTTTTTAAGGAGTCATCTATCTTGTTGAAACCATATTTATGACATGTAATATGATGTGAGCACCCTAAATCAAGATAAAATAAAATATTTCCATATTTTATCCTCACAATACATATATGGTAATAATTTGAGTGTTCTTGAACCTAGATTTTTTATCTTGAAATGTTTTATTTTCACTCTCTTGATTAGCTTGATTGTTAGGTACCAGTATCTTAAAATATTTTATAAGATGACATAATTTATTTAGTAATGAAAATAAAATTATTTATTTATTTTACTTGTCAAGTTAGCATCAACATTTCCCCTTGAATTTGAATTTATTTTAGCTCACTTGATTCTTATTTTTATTCTTTTTTTTGGTATTTGAAACATGTGTCTTGGTTTCAAGTGCTTCTTCTTGATATCCTATATATAGTCTCATCTTACATCATGACACAAGAGAGAACCCACTAACTCATCAACACTTATAGTATCCATGTACATATACTCATCTAGAATGATCATAATATAAAACTATTTTTAGTAAAAAAACTAAATTTTTTCCTTACTATAACCATATATTCTATAGTTTCTCCATAAATCCTCATTCTATGCATTAATTCATTTATCATTATTTAATATTCGGCATTCTATAAAAAAATTAGTGGACAAAAGTGTAACAGTAAATAATGTAGCGATAAAAACATAGCATGACAAAATTGTAGTATGACAAAACATAGCAAGAAAAAAATGTAGCGGTATTGGTAATGTCGTGAAGATGACACAACTTTCAACTAAAGGTCCAAACTCATGAAATCACATTTTTTCTATTATTTTTATTTTAAACTTGGTCACTATGAAATTTTAACTAATATCACCAAAATGAACTAAACAACAAATAAATAATGTGATAATAAATAAAATGTCCCAATTATTCTCTTCACGACATTTTTATGACATTACCAATACCTCTACATTTTTCTTCTCTATTTTTTTTCCTCGTGATGTTTTTGTCATAATACATTTTGTCATACTACAATTTTACCAATACATTTTTTATCACTATGTTTTTGTCTACAATGTTATCACATAGAGCCCAATATTCATCAACTCCTTTATTCCCTAACATTCTTAATATTTTAAAAACTTATTTTTAGTGTTTGGTCAACTCCTTTATATCCTTGAAATGATGTTTCCAAGGTATTCCATGCCTCATGGGAATTTTTACATCTTGAAATTATTGGATAAATGTTTAGGTCTATGGCATTCTAAGGCTAGATTAAAGTTTGTGCACCTACCTTTTCATCATCTTTTTTAAAAAAAAATATATCTTGAGTCAAATTATTCCAATATTTAGGTAGTTTTAACCCATGGATAACATTATCCTAAACACATTTCCATGCAAATTTTTCACCTTTGAAGACAGGAATATTCTTAGAAGCAAAATTCACAAAAGCCACGATACTCGTTATAATGGCATGAAACCCTTATAAACCTTTCTTAAATGAGAATTTAATACCAAATGAATTTTTTCAATGTATATAAGGAATAAAAATTATATTTTATTTAATCTTTAAATGAAGCTATATATCATCCAATCTGGCTTATAATTATTAGTTACTAATCTAGTATTATTGTAAGTGTGATTGATGATAAAATATGCATTGTATAACTTAAAATAAAAATAAATAAGTTTTTTGGTTTACCTTTGTGAATATATAAAATAAAAAATTATAAATAAAAATATGTAAAAATATTTTCCAACAAGAACTATGATGCTATACTATTGCACCATCTTTTATTAACAAAAAGGCTAAAACTAGTGATTTACAAGTAACTTGCATGAAATGTTAATGCTAAACTAAAACCTTACATAAAATCTAAGTTAAATAAAAATAAGTACCTAAAAATATAATCTATGATAAATAAAATTAGACTCAATAAAATAAAGTTGACTTATTGAAAAGACAAGGTTAACATGTAAGAAGCCTTGCTTACCAAGTAAGCAACTCATGTAATATAGTCAAGTTAGGTGCCCCAAATACCTATAAAATAAGAAATTAATTAAAATAATTTAATTTTATTTAAAAAATAATCTATAAAAAAAGTTCCCAAACTCTTAGATATGAATATATAAGGATTCAATCTCAAGTAAATACATATTTAGTGAATTGCACTCTAACTGACACTTCAAATTTTTTTTAGGAAGTTCTCTAAAACTGTCCAAAATTGACAAAATAATTAATAAAGGAATTAAATAATCATATTAAAGTAATTAAATAATAAATAAACTAAATTTAACATTAATAATCAAGTGCTCATATTGGCATCATACTCAATAGTGTCTTTTCTTGGGCTTGCTACTTCTCCTTTTCTAGGACCTCTAGGGAAGCCAAATTTTTGATCTAAGCAATATTTGAAATTTATCTACGGCATCCATAAAACTTTAACCTTATATTAATCCAATGGGATAATAAGGATTAATATTTTTAAATTTTGAATAATTAACTCTTTTAGAATTTCAAAATTTTAGGAATAGATAAGGGGTTCCCTAATGGTACATATACATAGGAAAATAATTAGGCAAGAGGTATTTTACCTAGGATTAAAAATGTATAAGTAATTCAAATTTAAGAATTCATGAATAAATATTAAATAGGCATAATATTTAAAGGTGAACATAAGTATTTTTTGACACACACAAAAGGAAAAGGACATTATGACGAGTTTGGAATAGGAATGGTGAAAATATTGAGGTTAAAGACAAACAATAATATTTTTAACTCAAAATGCATTTTGGTGAGGGTAAGTAGAATTAATTTTCAAAATTATTATGGTATTACACACACATGGAAAGTGACACACTAGGATTTAAAAACCATATAAAATGTTTAAAATGGATTCAAATTTGTTAGTGGTCACATCCCTCCCTCGACCTTAAATTTTTATATAGATAAATAACACCTACACACTTAATTAACCTATCAAAATATTCACACAAATAATAATAATAATAATAATAATAATAATAATAATAATAATAATAATAATAATAATAATAATAATAATAATAATAATATCTCAAGGCAATGTCTCAACATTCTCTCATATACTTATGTATGTACACACAACAAAACACATGTTTAAATTTAGGTCTTACCCACCATGGGTACTAGTGAATCATAAGTTGAATACATGGTTAGAATATATATCAAATCTCATAATTTTAGTAATCCATTTAAATATATTAATAATAGTGATAAAACATTATATCTCTATGAATTTAATCCTAACTAATCCTAACATGTAAATTATAATAATGAAGTAGCCATGTTCATGATTGAAATGTACATGAATATCAGTACATGATGAACTTGTTATAATCCACTAAAAGATAAATTATCATCAAAAAATAGTATCCAAGATAATAAAATTGGAGGCCAAATATGGCATGATAACATATATCACCTCTATATTTATCTTGCATGTCAAAATGTCAACGAAGATTAATAACAAAGAAAGTGATATACCATTATGTCTCTAATAAATTTCCCTTAATTTATGATAATAATATGTCATGATCACGTGAGTCACACAAAAAAATAATTTTTTCCATATGCCCAAGAAATTACACACCCAACCTCTTGATTTTACCCATAAAGGGTACCTAGAAAATAAATAGTTGCATAAATGATTAGTAAACTATAATTCCATTTATATCATAACATGAAAATATAATCATGTAATTATAAATTATTCATTTAAATAGACAATTATTAGTTAAAAAATATTGTAACATAATGATCTCATCAGATATCCATAGGTGATACAAAAAATAAAAGAGTCAGTCATAATCATGATCCTCATGTGATCATAATAGTCATTAAATAACAATAAGGGAATTAAAAAATCATATATATATATATATATATATATATGACTAAGATATACATAATATATAAATTTATAATGAACTTGGAAAAAATAACTAACAAAAGTAACATAATGATCATATAACTAAATATAAAAGTGCAAGAGAGATACCCATCCACCCAACATGATACCCATATACGTAGTGAAAGATTACATTTAGAACAAATTATAACTCATAGTAGGGTACCCATATACGAGATAAAACATTTGCTCATCTCTTAAGTATAATTCCATTTACTTGGAGGAATATTAGATATGTCTTAACAGAATACCCATTTACTAAAGGAAATGGCATGTGGCAGAAGGAATACAAGTCATAATAGGGTACCCATATGCTAGAGAAGACTTATGATAATATCATAATAAGCATGCATATTAGTATGAAGAAACATTTCAATTTTTTAATTTGTTTAAAATATTCATATTGATTATTTTTTTAATAATATGGGAGGTGGCATAATAGGTCTTTGATTTCCCTTCCCCCTTCACACACCCCCCACAAAAAAAACACATCATAGTAGTACACCTCATGACATCACGCATAAATATTGTTAGAGTAATGACCAATGATACACATGGATTAGATAGTGTGATCAATATAATGATCATGTATGAATCATCCAGTGTGAACTTACCAAATCACAAGATTAGTCCATAGTGAGTTAGATAATGCATTATAATAAATCATGTTTATTAATGACCTTGATAATATTTTATGGAAGCATGTTCAATATAAACACATAAGATAATCATGGCACATTCACATAATATCTTATTCATTAAAAAAATATATTGATTTTCAATACCTATGGCTATATCCTAATCATTGGGTAATGTGTGTGTGTGTGTGAGAGAGAGAGAGAGAGAGAGAGAGAGAGAGAGAGAGAGAGAGAGAGAGAGAGAGAGAGAGAGAGAGAGAGAGAGAGAGAGAGAGAGAGAGAGAGAGAGAGAGAGAGAGAGAGAGAGAGAGAGAGAATTAAAATTATAATATGGTCAACAAATGCTAAGTATAAATCCATGTTTGTAATCATCAATACTATAATATTCTTTTAACAAGCTAATTGAAAAAATAATTAATACATATTTATATCAAGATCAACATGACTACTTCTCAATGTCAAGTAACCACATAAAATAGTGGAAAAAATATTCTCTATGTATAAAATGGAGGTCATCATCACAATCACTCATCATAACTCTCTAGATTAGGGTTAATGAACTAAATCAAAATTATTTTTTCAATAGTTAGGTGATAATAAAGTGTTACCATTAAGCACACACATCTAAATAGAGAGATATGTACATAACCCAATACAAACCATGACTATTTAAAGGCACATGATGATGTAGAAATAGGGTGTAAGAAGCCATTTTGATACACAACACAAAAAAATTCTTCATCATTGACATTTAAACATAATTACCAAAATCAAAATCATGCAAAAAAAACCCTTGGTGATAAGGAAATTTCACTACAAAGCATATTTGAAACAAAGTGAAGGTTACACATCCCCATAATAAGAACATATAATGTAAGACCAAGGAGAACATATAAACATAGAATGATATCCACATCCCCTTATAGAGACTTCATCTTATAAATAATTAGGAGGGATAAAAATCATCAATCTAGAGATGGTCTAAAAATCCAAATGTCCTATAGGATACTATTCTAATCTTGGTCATGGACTCAAGGCATTAACCATTAGTTACTCAAAACATGTATGAACTTAATGAGAATTATCTATCTCCATTACCACTATTTATGATCCATCCATACATAAGAGAATATTAAGTATGGATCCAAAGAGTGAGAATATATCTAAAAATGAAGGTTTAGGATGGAAAGCTAAGTGATAGGCCACAATTATATCCCAACCAAGAAAATCACAAAGAACCCATTTCAAGGTAGCCTAATCTAATGGCTAGACAATTGTTTATAGGTGTTATATTCATGGAATCATAAGGTTTTAGCCAAAATAATTTCAAAAATATGAGGAAATACCCTCTATAATGGTCATTTGGAATCAATACAAGGTGAAACAACCTAATGGAGACTTGTTCTAAGAAAAAATATTACTAAGATCCAAAACATTACAATATTTAGGGGCAGGTGGAGTAATCTAACATTATTAACAAAAATCTCTCCCTCCATCTTCATGTATGCCAAATATAAAAGAGGTGGGAAGAATTTTTCACCACCTTAACCATCCTTCTTACCATTGTCCTAGAAATACCATAAGGATGGTTTTAAACAAAAAAACAATGACAAAATCACATAATTTTGGATCCTATTTCTCTCCCCAATCTATAGTAACACAAGGAGCTCATCATTTATTAGAGTCTTTATTTTATCTGATAAAACACTAGGAAACTTATATGCATAAACATAATATTCTCTCATGATGTTGTCTCATGATAATGACCAAATCATATTTACTTGAATCTCTATGATTTTGAATGCATATAAGAAACGACTAAATGAGAAAAAACATGAAACAATAATGTATAATCTCTCTATATAAAACCTAAATACGAACTTAGGAGTGAGAGATCATATGTCTCAGAGGATCTAAATATTAATTTGTTTACGAATAATCCATATAATTCTCCTATTATTATATAGGTTAAAATTGTCTATAAAAAACTATACTTAAAAGAAAGTTAAAAGGTGTGGGATTGATGAAAAGGCTCACTTGAGTACAATAAAATATTATATACTACACCTTGTGCCACTTGTATCATTAAGATAAAGTGAAAGGTCCTATATAGACTCAAGTAGGCTATAATAGGTGCTATGAAATCACTAGAATGATCCCCTTAGTTTACAAGGTCTGACAAATTATCTCGATATATAATATTTTTGAAAAATTATAAATTTTCAAGGGGAGACAAGTGCACACAATTTTAATCACATCAAAAGGGTCCTTGACAAAATCTTAACAGAAAATATTATAAATGATTCATGTTTAAAATTTGTTCCTAACAACTTATTTCAACAATGTCCTTTAAAAAATGTGGAGATTGTAGACATTATTTATGAATTATATAGCACCTTGGTCTTGTACACTTGGAAGATGCATATAATGCATGTACTTTCAGCTTCTATATCTTTCCTTTTGCCAAAAGACTCACATACATTAACTCTATGTTCCTAATTTATTATCTCTTAGTTCATTTAATGTTATTATAATGACTTAGACCTTCTATCTTGCCCACAAAGTTATAAAAATTTCTTATCTTCCATCTCTATAAGTTCTAGACATGCACCTATTTTCCAACTACCTAGACACTTGCATTCCAGTAAAATGTTTACATTGACACAAATGTCCTATTCCAATGCAAATGTATAGTGCCCTAAAGTTATTCAATTTGTAAATGAAATGTATTCTATGTTAGGAAATAATTATTCTTCACATTAATTTTTGTATATTATAATGTGCACTATTACATGAGTAATAATTCATAGAGATTTATATTTGGTTAGTAGCCAGATATTATTATAATGTTAGTAAAATATATTGTTTATATAAAGAATATATTTTAGATGTACTTATTTCTCTATTCATGGTTTAGTTGTTTTTTTTTTTTTTCTTTCCTACTCTATAGGAAGTTGTTAGTCCATCTTGGCTATTTAATATCCTATGTATTATTTGAATATGTGGTGAATACAAGATAGTTTTTATTATTAATTATTTCTCTCCATTATGTGTGTGTTAATTGTATGCAGATTTGAACTAGTCTCATTCTGTGGTATCAAATCAGGGTCATTATAACAGAGGAATAAAATTTTGTAAGGACAATTGATATTCATTGTAGTTGTCTCGTGAATGATATATTTTACTTATGTCTCTATAAATTTTTTATTTTGTGCGAGCTTCACATATTTTACCGTGGATTAAAGTATTTTATAGTGTTTGGACTTCTTGATCTTCTATGTGGTGTCATATCCTTCAAACATATAAGATCAAAATCTAGTATTCTATCTATATATCCAAATGTATAGTCCATCTATGTATTTATTGTGTGGGTCAAAATATTTGGGTGTAGCCAACATTAAAAAAATGTAGGCTCTAATCTGTTCATGTTTTACTAGTATCTAATATAATTTGATCATGTGTTCTTTTATAAAATTATGCTTGTCATACATTGTGAGTTATATAATTCCCTATCAATAATTTCATCCTCATACATCATGTATAACTATCACCTTATTCATCTATTGCATAGATCTGCATGTTTATGTCCTCATATGACTACATCCCTAAGCATTTACGGAAGCACAAAATTTTTCTATAGTCCAACGCATATTCAAGTTTCCCATGCTCTTTATTTATTTTGATCTAATTCAACTTCAAGGCATTGAATCTCATCATCATCACATACCTAAAATAGTTCCACACTTCAGACATATAGCTCCAAATAATTGGTTTTTTTTGGTGATATCAATGGGTTATTCAATGTAATAAATATTCTAAGATATCTATGTCAAATTTCATGCTCTTTTGGTCATGCATAAAAGTCACATCCCTACTTGTAGAATTTCAAGGATATGTCTTTGCTAACATTGAAATGCGAGTTTCAAAATATGTAGACTATGTGCAATCAAAGACTATTGTTCTTCAAAAGTACAAGAGTTTATAATTGAGTAGATTCTTTTTTTTAAAATAGGGGAGAATAGTTTATATGTGGTTCAATTTAAGTCATTAGTTTGAAATAGTTTTTTCCATTTATGTTAATACTTTAGTATAGACCACTATTATTTCATAAGAAGTCTATAGTTATTTTGCATGTCATTTATAAGTCAAAGATTATTCATTTTTATTAAGGGTCTTATACATTGCAAATAAGTTTCAATGTTAGATAGGTGTGTTTACATTTGGTTCAATGTTTAGTCATAATTATTTTACTTCTAATTAAGTATTTGAGTCATTTTTTGTTTTATGGTCCAAATAGTCAACAAATAATAAAAAATATTTATGTCAAATAGTATTTTTGATGTAAAAATTAGGTTCAAATAGTCATAGTGAAAATAATCTTTATAAGTGTCAAAGTATTTTTACTAAGTCGATTAATCGTATGTCATCATATTATCAAAGTCAAAATAAATTGTTTTTACAAGGATGAATTATCTCTTATACATGACATCCTGAGTCAAATGTCAAATATGTCAATCTTATGTTGGGGGGGGCGGGGGGCGGGGGGGGCGGGGTTGGTGTGTTGGGCGGGGGAGACTCTTTTCCCCTCAAAATAACATGCATTTGATCTTCAATACTTCATCGACTAAGTAAGAAACTTTACCTATTAGATGTTGGAGGACACTGGAGGATGGAGGCTTTCTACACCTTCCATTATCCACTAATGAAGGGGTGATTCTTCTATAGTGGCACATATTGTTTTTATTTCTTGCACTTGTTTGTATATGTGATAAATAAGAGGTATATTTATTATTTGCCCTAGATGGATTGGATAAAAGAGTTATGAAATGTGGAAAAAATTGCATAGGAGAGAAGCTAACTAAAAAGATCCTCTGACTGCCTTACTTCTCTATGAAGATGATCACCTAGTGAAATGTCTATTAAGTTCACATGGAGTAAATGTGAGATGTATTCTTCACATAGTAGTGATCATGTGCAGTAAGATTTAGACATTAGTATAAAGACCCAAGAGTATACATTAGCATACGATTTTATTCGATCTAGTTCTTGGCGATACAAGAGTGAAATTTAATACATGGTTTCTAATTGTAAGTTCCCACATTGTATAGGTTGATGTGGTTCCCTTAGTGAATGGTTGATGGTATATGTACTTGTTCAAATTTTCCACACTAATTTGATTGATGTGTTCTTGATATTGAATAGTTGATAAAAAGTTGATGTGTTCTTTCTTTACTTTCATTAAGTCTTGTGAAACACAAGTTACCATGTAAGGCCTAAGGTGGGGAATATTAGGAAATAATTAGTCCTCACATTAATTTATATATATTGTAATGTGCGTTATAACATGAGTAAAAGATCATAGAGAGCTATACTTGGTTAGTAGTTGGTTATTATTATTAGGTTAGTAAAATATATTGTTTATAGAAATAATATATTTTAGTTGTACATGTAATGGATTAGTTATTGTTTGCCTTCCTATTCTATAGGAATATTTTATTCCATCTTGGCTATTCCATAGCCTATGTATTATTCGAATATGTGGCGAATACAAGATAGTTTTTATTATTGATTATTTATCTCCATTATTTTTTTGTTAATTGTATGCAGATCTAAACCAATCTCATTATTCTAAAGGTTATCCTAAGTGAATTGATGCAAGATATTCTCCAAATGGATTTAGTATAAATACAATATCAATCCCCATTCATTATTCACCAGGCACATAGCTAGTGTAGACCTGGTAAAGATGAAAATGCACTCAATCAAACACTCAAGTGAATAATGCTTCTTTATTTTCTCATATTTCCATATCAGTCATAAGGACAACATATTTATAGGTCTACATTACTAAAGGAGCACTCCATGAACCATATTTTTCAAGTTTCAAGCTACATCACTCTATGTAATTTTTTTTTACACACATTACATGATATACACATAAGCCAACACATAAAGGAGAGCTACTTAATTTTAAGGCCCTCTTAAAAGTATTGGGTATGTAGGCAATGTTCATTAATAAATAGGTATTTGGTGAAGATCGACACCATGTGCCACTAACCCAATTTTTCCATAACCATTATGAAGATGAAGAACTAGGGTTTTACTATTTGATAAGGAGTAATATTCTATGACTATGATCTTAATGCAATAGAGTAAAGGAGAAACATAATCCAAAAGCATCTATGTAGTTATATCCATTTTTATTAGGTATTATATACTAGACACCTATGCCTAAGGTAGATCATAGAGTCGATGAAACCATCCTAGATCGATATAAGTGTTTATGGTTATAGAGGTTAAACTTTTAGAATAAGGTGACTAATCTAGAATCTAGAACTAGTCTACTTTCTACCTATTTTAGATATAGATTTGTTTTAACATTAGAACCATATAAGTATCTTATTTTCATTATCATTGCAATATTTAACATATTTTTACTTTTCATTTTTAGTATATCTTAGCATAATAAATTTAGTATATGTTTATCTAAGTTTCAAAAATAATTGTCCTACTATAGAGATAGTTTATCACTCTTGTGCCTTAGGCTATCTCCATTTAACCTTAGATTCCCCAAATTTTTAATTTTAGGATTAAATATTTGGTCAATCAAGACATGAAGATCTAACTATTACTACTAATATTGATGGGATTTATTGTCAACATCTCAATCTTGATAGGAACAATTAAGATACAATGTGTATCACTAATTTACTTCAATAATTAGGACACAATAAAATTAAATCAACATACTCTTCATTTATTCCAAAATCTCCATGGTACACCCACCTACCAATATCATGTGGATTACAGGTGGTCTCCATGATCATATGGATATTAGATCAAGGTCCACATTTGACATTAAAATTTGGACAACATTAGTTCATTGATTAGAATATCACATTGTATAATGTATATATTTATATCACCTTTATTGTTAGGGATATTCAAATTTTCTTACACCTTGATGGATATGGCCATCCTTCCCCATTGATGGTTTCTAAAATACCATTACATAGAAACATTGAACAGCTATACATGCATCACTATAAACAAAGAATTAAAATTTCCACAAGTGATCCTACATATTTTTATGATGAGGACTTCCATAATTAGTCTTCTCAGGTATTTGAAAAATACCAAAAAAAATAAAAGGGCTTCAAAAATCCAAAAAAAGGTTTAACATTTGCATGTTCTATTAGCTCCTTGGAATATATGTTGTTGGTTACATGTTGGTAGATGACATATTAGTTTTTATATATACATGTGTTTCACACATATTTTTAGTGTGATTCAAGCATACATAGATACATGATCTATGCACTTTCAGATGTTGGGCCTTTCCTCTACTCATGTCATGAGGACAATAGGGGAAGCCACTTCTTCAATCATGATACATCTAGGTTAGATCATTTTATGGTCATTTTAAACTATCATGTTGGATCTTTTTTAATTATACATGCCTTTACCCATGCATATACATTTCATAGTGTACTTGATATGTTATGTATTTAATTTTTTTGCTAACACATATGATTCATAAATTAGTATGTTATGTTTATGCTAGTTACTTGTGATTCAATTCATGCACTTACTTGAGTTTCTTTTATTTTTTATTTGAGCATTTGAATATGCTTCATTATTTTCAGCCTTCATGCCTTTGTTTTCATTTTTAACATTTGAATATGTCACTATTTGTTGTATGTTGACATTCAAATATGTCATTGTTGATTAAGGTCTAAATTTGACTAAGTTGTGTTCTTTCGATAGTAAGGTATTTAAACATGTCCCTTGCTTGAGGTATCCTTAGACCATTATATTTTTATTGATATAGTATGTGTGTTTGATTGCCTGTTGAGCTTGTATTATTACTATCTAGATGTTTCTATAATCAACATCATACATCTTAGGACTTGGTGTGATCACATTCTTTGTGTTTCAAAGATATATCTACCTAGACATGTTCCATCTATATGTTACATGGTACATTCATATTTTACATGGTTATATTATCCTTTGAAGTAAGGTAACTACTAGTTTATAATTTAACTCACCTCAAAAGGAGGGCATATTAGTGGGGGCATGCCATGGAAGCATGAATTCCACATCGCTTCTCAAATTCAGATTGTAGTGGGGGTATGTTCTGAAAACATGCTCTCCATATTAGTGTTTACACTAATTCACATATTAATATTATAGTGGTAGGCATGGTTTAGAAACATTTTCTCTATGCTTACACTAGTTTTCAATTTCAAATTATAATGGGGACATATTTTAGAAACATGTTTTTCACATTTACATAGTTATAAATTGGCAAAATTCATAGTTATATGATTTAGATATATATTTGTGGTAAAATTCTATACATTGGTACTATTTTTATATACATTTTAAAATGAGACATATCTAAGGTGCATATGTTATGCAAATGGCACCTAAAGTGCAAAATCAAATGGCTTTTATATTTTAATATCATGAAATGTCATCACCCACCAGGTTGAAATTTTATGGACTATATTGATCCAATCTATTTTAGTAGTTGGTTCACTTTTTGATATGGTTGAGGTGATTAAATCACTCAATCTTACCAAGTTTATATGTAATACTTAATTACATCATCCAACCTCACCAATTTTTATAGTATGAGTTGAATTGGTTCACTCACACTCACTAGGTAATAAGTATGATTGGGTTACATGGTTAAGTTAATCTCAATTGTTAGGTGAAAACTCACATTTTATCCAAGGTTAGGGGAATGTGTCCTCAAATATCTATATATTTACACTTTATATATTTTATATTGTCCTAATCTCAGTTTTAATTATTCATAATGATATATATTTCAAATTAAATTATCAAAAGATAAGATAGTCATATCAATACACATGTGTACTTCTAAACCTTTCTCTTTAAATTTTAATAAATTCAATGCTTTAAATTTTATAATATATGCATTGATTATATGGTGTACATTCTCTTGGTTGTAGGGTAGTTACCAGCAAAATGCTTGAGTTAGATTCAAGTAAAGACAAGGTGTGTTATATAAACCAAAGTACACATTCTTTTTTATTAAAACTAGAAATTTAATTATGATATTAAATGAGGTGGAAATGTAGACACTATTTATGAAGTATATATCACCTCAGTATTAAACACTTGAAATATACATATCATGGATGTACCTTTAGCTTCTAGATCTATCTCACTACTAAAAGTCTTATATACACTATCTCTCTATGCCTAATTACCTATCTCTTAGTCCAATCATTTTATTCTAATGATCTAAACCTTCTATCTTATCTAAAATATTATAAACATGTTAATCTTTCATCTTTGTAAGTTTTGGACTTACACTTATTTTCCAACTAGTCAAACACGTGCATCCCAATCAACCTTCTCAATCGATGTAAGTGTCTAGTGCCCTAAGTTCATTTAATTCTAAAATGAAATGTATCCTAAAGGTTAGCCTAAGTGGTATTATGTGATATATTCTCCAAATAGATTCAGTGTATATATAATATCAATCCTCATTTATTCATCACCTAGCATAGACCAAAAATCACTCAATCAAGCGCTCAAATGTGTAAGGCTTTTATATTTTATCATATTTACATATCAATCATAGATGAAACATATATATAGGTCTGGAGAACTCTATGAACCACATCTATAGAGTTAAAATCTTGGTCACTCTATGTACTTTCTTATAATACATTGCATGATACACACATAAGCTAACACATAGGAGAAAATTACATAAGTCTGAGACCCTCTTTAGAGTATTGGCTATGTTGACAACACTCATTGATAAAGGGATCTTTGGGGTAGCTTGACACCATATACTCACTAACTAATTTTCCTACAACTACTATAGAGATGAAGAACTAATTTTTCTATATGACAAGGAGTGATAGTCCATGACTTAGATATGAATGCACCAGAGTAAAGGCAACATAAAAATAAGAAGCATCCAAGTGGTCATATCTAATTTCAATATATATTCCATATTCTACACATGTGTCTAAGTTAAATAGTAACATTGATATAACCATCCCAGATTGACACGATTTTATGGTTGCAAAGATACTATTTCTAGAATCAAGAGACTAATCTATAATCTAGATCTAGTCTATTTTATGCTTATTTCATATGTAAATTTGTATTATCATTAGAACTAGCTAAATATTTTTTTTCATTATCATTGCAATATCTAACATAGTTTTACTTTATATTTTTAATATATCTCATCATAATAAATTTAGCATATGTTTATCAAAGTTTCCCAAATAATTAATCTACTATAAAGATAATTTTATCACCCTTATGTCCTAGACTATCCCTACCCCTTTATCCTTAAATTCCTTATATCTAGATTTTAACGTTAAATAGACATATACATATCATTTATATATTTCTTAACAAGTACCAAATTCTTTATTATTCAATTATATTTAAAATAATCATATATAAAAATAATCAATACCAAAAATGTTAATGAGTATTCTTTTTTCTTTAAATTTTTTTAAATCTTAAAATTAATATAATAATAATATCCATTCTAGAGTCATTTCTGAGACTCCCCTTATGAATGTAAATTATTAATATATCCATAACATGTTACATGGGCTTTAATTACAAGTTTTCATGGTCAAAAAATAAATTACCATCTTATTTAATCAATGTTGGACAAGCACACTCTACTTCATGCTCTCAATTTAAACACGTAACTTGATTTATACTTTACATGTAAGACAACAAACTTATTATTGTTTGTTTCTATAAACAACATAGCTCAAAGTTTGTTTTATAGGTTTTAATTTTTAAATGGGTTAATAAAAAAACACCCTTTATAGTGAAACATTGATATCTTCCCCAAAAAATATTAAATTTCACTCTAATGAATTTGAGAAAGGTATCAACCCAATGACCAAAAAAAAACACCACCATCATCCCTCCCATGCATTTAGGAGCCCTAAGTAAGCAAAATAATTGCCTTCTTCAGAAGAAAATTAAATATAAGTATGCCAAGTCAAAACCATATTCCAGCCATTGTATCAAAATGATAAGGACCTTCCATCTAGAATCAACCTAATGTTGTCTTAAAAATACTTATAGACTTTTAAAAGGACCATTTTGCTCATTTTTTACCCATTTGATTTGAGAAAAGGTATTTCTTCTTCAACTTTTATTTATTCCTCCAAAATTATCTGTAAGTTTGTAAATGGAGGAGTATGAAGGTGGGCAATGCATATGCCCTTTTTTATAATTATTCATTTTCATAATCTCAATCATTATCAACTTTCCATCCATATATATATATGGTTAATTATTTGAAATGTAGGAATAATGGTTTCCCTGAAGGGCTGACACCATGATAGAGGAATGATGCCCTTACATTATTCTATGGTGTCTTATTCTAGATAAAAATTTATGTTAAAGTATTCTCTTTTACACACACACACACACACACACACACACACACACACACACACACACACACACACACATTATTTCATGTCAGATCTTTATTAATAACCCTACTAAATATGTAAGCATCATGTAGTTTTTTAAAAAAGATGTGTCAATTGTGTGTGTGTGTGTGTGTGTGTGTGTGTGTGTGTGTGTGTGTGTGTGTGTGTGTGTGTGTGTGTGTACGTGCGTGCGTGCGTGCGTGTGCGTGTGCGTGTGTGTGTACATATATATACATACATACATGTGTGTGTGTGTGTGTGTGCACGTGCACGCATGCACGTGCGCACACGCGTACACACACACATATCTCTGTGTGTGTGTACACACGTACACACACATATATATGTATGTACATATATATATATATATATATATATATGTATATATAAACACACACATACATACATAAATATATATATATACACACACACACACACACACGTGTGTGTGTGTGTGTGTGTGTGTGTGTGCGCGCGCGCGCGCGCGCGCGTGTGTGTGTGCGTGTGTGTGTGTTTTCAACACTTACAAATTTGTTAATTTTAGTTAAGCAATCAATTACATTTTTTAATATTTAATAATGTAAGTGTCATGTCACTGCTAAACATGTAAACATCATGTGACTGTTTTAAAGAAATCATGTCAAGTTTTTGAATATACATATACAATTCTTTTACTTTTTATTTTTTGCATCTTGGTATGGATGGTTAAGTAAGCTTATTCAACACTCAAAAATTCTTTGATTTTAATTGGATAATCAATTACATTTTTTTTAATATTTAACAGTGTAGGCATCATGTAACTGCTTTATAGAAAACATGCCAACTAAAATAAATATATATTTATTTTAATTTTTATATATTAATATAAATAAAAAGTAAAATAAATATTTTCCCTTAGATTATAGAATATAAACATATATTTCTCTAAGTGTCTATATATAAGCTAGTCTTATTTTTAGCATTGGCATCTTAAATTATATGACTAGGTTGATGTCAGTGAACTATGAGAGTTTTGCACTGGGAGAGCCATACCACTAGGGTATGTGTTGTTGTAACTAGTCATGGCAAAGTGGAAATTGAATCACCAATGGGAGCTCAATATAAAAGGAGTGAAGGTGAAGGAGAGGGGAAAAAGGACATTGAAGAAGAAAAAGATAATTCAAGATATCATATTAAATATGTTATTAGTCTTGAAGGGTAGACTATTGCCTTCATTTTACATTAATTTTTTATTAATCCCTTCTCCTTTAGCCAATCAGATTGCTTTGTTTTATGTGTTATAAAATATGCAAACATTTTGTATACATAAATTACAAGGGTTTTAATTGGATATATAAATAATATTATTTTGTCATCTTTCATTAGATGAAAGATTTTTTTGTTATTTTTGGCCTCATGTAAATCAAGGCATTCGTTTCCATTTTTTCCTCTATCAAACCATCATTTTTGGTAATGAGTTCAGATTCATAATGACTCTATTTTAATTCTGGCATCAATCTCTTTAGAATCATAGTGACATTAATGTTGGCATCTTATGTACCTCCATGTTATTCTGATAATAATCATAATCATAAGAAATAATTTTTTTTAGGGGAATGTAGGTTGCACCAATTATAGATATGTTTTAGCATTTCCTGCATCATCACTCAAACATAGTGGACCCAAAAAATAAAAATATGGATGGTACAATTAACTATATGACTACTCTGACTATATTACCACCCTTATAGATAATGATCAACGGCTATTAGAGTGGGTTGATCACACTACCTCTATGTTCACCCACTAGAATGAAATACATTACAAAGTCTAAACTTAGATAGCCCTCCACTTCCTCTTGGATGCTTAACAGACCTACTCGATGCCATGAACCAAGGTTTTCTATAGGTAACGATGGTTATTTTACTAGGGATAGTAAGAACCCATGGGTCTTCATCTTTTTATTTCGGCTCATTGAATCCTATTAGCGAAGGGTTTATGGCTCCAGGTTTGAAACCTGATAGTTCTAGGTGCCCAAATAATGTTTGTGTTGTGAGTGGTGAGGACATAGAGGTTGTCATCAAAGGAAACTCAAATAATATAGATGGATCCATAAGATTTTGGAAGGTGAAAAAATAAATGATCTGCCTTATGAAGAGCTTAAGTTGGACCTAAAGTAAACTGTGAGGTGATCATCAAACGATCTATTTCTTGATGAAGGGATTTTTTATACACTAACCCACTTTACAGACTTTGATTGAATTTTGGAAAAAAATCTTTTATGTTATACAAAACGTTCAAGGTTATGTAAAATTTGTTATGTTTTTATTCATACATCACAACCATACACTTATCAATTTCTATGATTCCAACTTGTATCGATGCATCATCAGTTTTTGCACTAAACAAGTAGAACCCTCTGTAATCTCTTTTCTTATGAAAGACATTTTAAAATTATTAATTTTATTTTAATGTTATTTTTTTAATAGTATTATAATGTTGGTAGAGTATCCTTTATTATCAATCATAAAATGTTAATAAGAAAAAAAGATAGCCATTAGTCTGAGCTAGTTTATGTGGAACTTGAAAATAATACACTCACTTTCTTTATTTCATTGTGCTTTTACCCATTGATTCAAAAATTTGTTCCTCTACCATGTGTTTGATTTCTATAGATGAGCCTATGTGGAGCTTTCAATGACTCTATCTAGTCTAAAGTTTGTATGTTTTTTTTGCTCCTTCTCTAGTTATCGAGTAAGTATGATTATCCAACATAAAATTCTATGAATAAGATTAGTGTTTATAAGTGAATAATAAAAATCAAGGAGTAATTGACAGGATGAATTATAATGGGCATTAGCTTGGTTTCATAGATAAAATGTTAGTACATTATTTAAAATGTATATTTTATTAGAAAAACTTAGTGCCAATAGGTTTTATGTTCTTTTAAAGTCATCAAATTTATCAATTCCTTCCTTGATGGTGTACACTGTTAATTTTATAGTATCCATTTAAACTCAAATTAATACCAGTGAGACAAATAGGAATACCCATAAACTAATTTTCATTAAAAATTATATATAAAATGTTTCAATTTTTCATTAATGTCATATAATTAAGCCTATCATTGATGTCAAAAAAAAATCTGAGGATGAGGTTGACTATTTAAGCCTATTAGTGTGAGGTATGGTGATCCAATGTAATGTCTTATGAAGCATAGTAATCTAAGAATTGTGAGTTGTTTATGGGTTTATTTGATCATATAATGTCATAATAATGTGTTCTATAATTCATATACGGTGTCAGGAAGGTCTCCAAGAGGTATGGTACCTAGTAGGTCTATGTGATTAGACTAGAGGCATGGTGATGATGATATAAGCATGTATGATCTTGAAGTTGTGAAAAATAGTGGTAGATCATAAGAGAGGATGTTTTAAAATGTTTATAAATGTGTATAAGTGAAATAATCCTTTATAATAACTCTAAGGTCAGGTATTGAGTCTTAATCCTTGCATGAGAGACCTAGTGTGAAGGCACAGGCTTGGTAGGTTGTTAAGATGCAGAGTATGAGACATGAAAGTTGATGGATGGTAGATTATGATACTTTTATGATGTAATATTCCATGTATATAATGATTTTATATCAATTAAATAGTTTTTAAGGCATATTCAAGTTTTAAAATATGACTAGTAGTTCAAGGCCAAACGTGCATGGAGAACTAGTGCAGTCTAATGAATGATCAAGATGAGTTTCCAAGGTGTTTAAGGACATATGATCATGGATTGAGGTTTTAAAAGTTATGTAAAAAAAAATTCCAAGTCCAAGGTCATGTATTGGATGAGAAAGTAAGAAATCACGTTTGAAGGTCTTTTGTGTATGTAGAATAAAGAGATGAGAGCTTGAGAAGGAACTATTGATGCTCATTGGCACATGTAAACTTTGCATGGTGTCATTATTCTTTTATTATATATTGGTAAGGGTCATGTATTTCATCTTCAAGCATTATTTTTTCATTTTATGGGCAATATTGTATGAATAATCACTAACACTAGAACAGATCTAAAACCCTCTCAAAACCCTAAAAGTGACCTGATTAGAGAGATCTTGATATAAAGTAGCTAGAATGGATTTTTAAGTAATTTTTTATGTTTGGATAATGTATAATACTCCTAAATTAATCTCCAATTGGTAATGATTTGTCAGGTAAATGAGTGGAAGCTACATAAATATGCTTATTATTGAAGAAATTGATGTTATAGGTAGGGTTGACTAGGTCAATCATGCAAGTGGATGGAGGTTGAAGGTAAATAATTTTTATTATTTTTTATTATGGTATTTTTATAATTTTTATCCTTTATTTTAAATAATTTTCTCACCCAAGTTGACTTATTGTTAAATTGACAAATAGTGAAAATAGTGATCAAATCTAGTCAAAGTGAGAAAGAGATTACGGATTGGTTTCAAATGATTAAGGATGAATAAAATTATTTTGGGTATTTTTTTAATACCTATACCTCATGATAAATTGTTTTATAAATTTTTAATATGTTAACATATAGGCAATAAAGTGATCTCAAGATGACTTGTTTGAGTGGAAATGGACAGTGAAAAAATATGTTTCAAAGAATGATCTATATGTTCCATGTGTGCCATTATATGTGTGTGTGTGTGTGTGTGTGTGTGTGTGTGTGTGTGTGTGTGTGTGTGTGTGTGTGTGTGTTTGAATTTTTTATAATTATTATAATAAAAATTCATTATAATATATTTATTGTGATCCTACATGTGTTAAGAGTCATTTTCACCATGACTAGTTCATAAGGCAGTTTGATTGTTCCAGATATGCATAATGAAGTGAAGAGTATGAGACTCCATAACAAAATTAATTAACTAAAATGAAATTTTTTATGTTTTTTATTACATAAATTATATTTAAAATATTTATATAATATTTAAATTTATTTTGAGGAGTTTTAATGTGGAAGCCAAAATGGTTTATCTAGCTATGTTAAGATAGTGAGAGAGAGACTTGAGAGATTGGTCTATAAGGCCAATGGTTGTCACTAAAGTTTGAGATATAAATATTGTAGGATGATATGTCAATAAAAAATGTACTATTTATGTTAATTTTAAGTCATTAAATTGTCATTACAAATTTTAAAGACAATGTTTTTCATAACTATGTTTTTGAAGCACTCGGGCATTTTGTGTAGTCATCTTGCAAAGATGTTTTTTGAGGTGTTTTGAATTGAGTTGGAGAATAAAATGAATATTAATATATTATACAAGTCTAAAATTTTAATTATAATTAATTTATATTCATGATAATTCATGTTTCAATTATGAAAAGTCAAAATCTTTTTACTATGTTTTTGGAGCCTATATGCAGTTTTGAGTGAGCTTTTGAAAGATGGTTATTTGAGGTCTTATGCCATTTTTGATAATTTCCAATGGATATGATGATGTTTATTAGTTAATTAATTAATTCATTCATTAATTATATGTATAATTTTTTTCATGTGTTTATGTGTAAAAATTGTTTGTTTAATTCAGTTGTGTAAAATAGACTTTTTGGATGTATGAAGGGCTAATAGCGAGTAAGCCTATTAGCATGGTTCAAGTGATGATTTGGACTAATAAATGGCATGGATATATGAGGATGTTCTAAAAGGTATATTTTAGTCATATTTTAAATATTTAAATCATTTTATAGACTCAATATGGTCCAAGGGGTCATATGTGTAACATGTGCTTAAGACAGACCTAATTGCATTAGATCTTCTTTAGGCCTAATGGAGGTTTTGGCCCTTAAGGGGTATGACCAACCTATGGAATAATTTTTTATTTTGTGAAAATTTTATGATTATCTATTTAAATTATTATCCAATTTCATTAATTTTCTTATCCAACAAGATGGGTGAGAGTAAGTGATGGGTATAAAAGCAAGGCCAAATTGGCCTATTTGAGCTAGTTAGATGGGTGATAATATAAGAAAATAAAAGATATATTTGAGGATCATAGGTAGGTAATGTGTAACATCAATAATATTTATATTATAATTCATGAACATCCATTATAATTTATACATGTATATTACAAGTTCAGCTAACCTAATGAGCCTAGAAGAGGCAGACTGACCAAGTAAGCCTAGAAGGCTATTTGAGAGAGGTAGAAGGTTGAAGTGAGTTGAATGAGTTGAGATACCATTAGTAGCTTCATCAGATGAGTGTTACATGTGTATGATATAGATTGTAATGTGTGTGTGTGTGTGTGTGTGTGTGTGTGTGTGTGTGTGTGTGTGTGTGTGTGTGTGTGTGTGTGTGTGTGTGTGTGTGTGTCTATATATATATATATATATATATATATATATATATATATATATATATATATAAGAATTCACCATTAATTGAGAGAGCAAAAAATTGTCTCAAAGTGATCAAGCTTGTATTCATTGGGTTGGGGCTTAGTCAAGAAAGGATTTAGAACTACCTTTCATTTTGGAGCTTGAAAAAGTGTCCTTGAAGTGGTTGGGTTGGTTCCAAGTCACTTAGTATGTTTTAACCTCCTTGAAAGTTGGAGCTTACTAAAGGACTAATTGGGTTGGTGCCTAACTAGTGAGAGGTTGATTCTCCTTGTGGGGTTGGTGCCTCACTAAATTTTGTTTCATTTATTATAAGATAGTATTCCAAGTGGTGTGATAGTGGATTTTATATTTCATGAAGGTTTCCCACATATCTATGGTGTTCATATGTTATTTTCTTGCTTCATGCTTATGTGATTGCTTCTTTATGATTTGGTATATCTATATGTTAATTTTAATGAGTAGTGAATGATGTATGGAATTGGGTGAAAAGATTTTACACTGATTCACCGCAACATCTTAGTGTTTTTAATCCATTAATTGGTATTAGATCAGGTCCTTTTAAGGAGGATCGATAGCTTGAAGGTGATCCTAGAAGCACAATATGGCTAAGCATCTAACGAAAGAGAATCAAGTTTTGAGATCTATGGTGAAAGGTCTTAAAGAGAATATTAGTCTTATTGAGATAAGGAATAATAAAATTAACTCTAATGGTGATTAACATGAGATGATCCTTAATAATCTTAAATAATAGGCCAAGTCATTCATGGAACATGAAGGAGAAATAAGTCATCTTCAAACTAAGTTTGAGGAAATTATTAGTAGTTAAAGAAGATAAGAAGGTCATCAAGGATCTCTAAAGTTAGATAAAGAATACATACGCATTTATAAGTTAAAAATAGGAATAATTTACTAAATTTAATACTGAGCTAAGTTCCTTAAGTTTTTGCATGAACAGCTCATAGACAAGATGAGCAAGGTTGAATAAATAACTACAATCAAGAAGGATGAGAAGAAGGTAGATCATCTTAATGAATACAAGAAGGTCAAAATATTTGTTAGACAAAAAAATGATAAAATTCATGAAAGTTCATTTCTTTGCATGTAATCATTCTGGTCATAAAGTGATAGATTGTAGAAGAAAGAGTAGTTGGTTAGCAAGAGGCATGCTGAACAATAAGATCAAAGGTAAGTTCAATAGTACTATTTTCTAAAATTTTCATAAAACTATTAATATAGATATATTTTGTGTTACAATGCATGATAAGGGTCCAACTTGGATATGGATACCAAAGGTAATCAATGTTAATCACACTAGTTAAGAGAAGGTGGCAATCAAAAGAAAGGATGATGAGAAAGTTGCTCAAGAGAATTGTGTTTCAAATCAGACAAAGGAGAACAATAAGGAAGATGTTAAAAACATTGAGTCAAAAAAGAATATCAAACAAAATAGGTTTCTTGAGAAGAATATTTAGTTGTATGACAAGGATTGGGGTGACCCATTATTCTAGAGCACCATGAGAAGGGATGTCTTTGCTAGGTTTCATAACACACTCTTCAGCCTGTAGAAACATGGAAGGTTGCAATAATATTATGTTGGATTTGAAATAATATGCTATGATGTGATTTGTATCATCACAAAGAGGTCTACAATTGAAGTATGAATTGAGTCTATGAAGCTATCATAGATGAGTAGAGGTTTGTTAGAATCTTAAGTATGTTGATGAGAACTATTTCAAGTCAGTAAGGACAAAGAGGCTACAAGGTCCAATAAGTATTATTTTGTATATATGCATGATAATAATTTATATTTATCATGTTTTGAAGGAATGAAATACTTTTTTAAGCACAAGACTGGGTCTAGAAGTCTAAGATAAAAAAAGAACAACATAAGAGTAAGAGAATTGGTCTACAAGACCAATATGGTTATGAATAATATGAGACAAAGTTATCTAAATAAGCATGGTCTTGATGTTTTCATGACCTCATAAGGTCCTATAGGAAGTAATATGACATGTTTAAAGTGCCTTTATAGTGATATAAAGATGATCATTCTTATAGCATGACATGAAGATGTTCAAAGGCCTGACAATAATAACAATTTTGTGTTGTTCATAACAAGATATTGACTTTATGTTTCCAAAAAGGTGCCTTGTAATTGTTTGAGCCATGATGTCTTGTGATGCTTGAAGGGAATTTTTTTAATGTCATGAGGTATATATAGAGTTGTTCATACTTATCTAAGGTGGTCTTGTTGACCCAAGAATTTAGTATTGAGCAAGGAGTGGATATTTTTGATATAGGTCTCCATGGGACCTAGTGTTAGTATGAGGCCTTATAAAGCATGTATTTATGGTGAATCATAGACATAATGGGAGAATTTCCTAATGATCAGCCCTGAGGTCTCTTCATATGATGATGGTCTTATAAGATCATAGAATAGCTCAAAATCTCATATGAAAGATAAGGAAATGTTTGTGAGCAATTGACAATGCGAATTCATTTGAGGTGCATATGTTATGAGTGATGTGAGTAAATAGGTCCAAGGATTAGGTGGTAAGATTAGATAAAGATATGAATGGACTCAGGGTAGATCAAGATTAGGTGATGAACTACAAGGAATATTTGTGGAGTCATGGCAGTCACGTGTCAAGATGATGAGAAATAGGTCAAGTTGAGAGACAACAATTCAATCACTTTAAAGTAAGAATTTGATCAATTTTATCTATTAGCTTTGTTGAGATGGAGTGAAAAGATAAGGTGATAGTTGAAGATACCCTTTGTCATTAATGTCAAATGGGGAGAAAGATCAGATTGATGGAGAAGTTGTCTGGATCAATGCATTTGTGGCTTTCCATCAATGTGGTTTGCCATCAATGAAAAAGGGAGAGATTATTTAAATTTGTCATTGATGTTATGTGCTTAAGCCTATCATTGATGTAAAAATAAGCTTGAGGATGAGGTCGGCTATTTGATATTGCTAGTGTGAGGTATGGTGATCCAATGGAATGTCTTATGAAGCATAGTAAGCGAAGACTTGTGAGTTGTTTGTGGATTTATTTGAGCATATAATTTCATTATAATATGTTATATAATGCATCTAAAATTGTAGGAATGTCTCCAAGAGGTATGGTACCTAGTAGGTCTATGTGATTAGACTAGAGGCATGGTGATGATGATTTAAGTATGTATGAGCTTGAAGCTGTGAAAAAATAGTGGTAGAGCATATGAGAGTAGTTTGGACAATGTGTCAACATGTGTATATGGAAAATAAGCCTTTATAAGAACTCCAAGGTCAGGTATTGAGGTTCATTCCTTGTATGAGAGACCTAACATGAAGGCACAAGCTTGGTAACTTGTTAAGATGAGGTGTATGAGACTTAGGAGTTGATGGATGGTAGTTTTTGAGCCTATTATGATGACATCTGACATTTATATAAGGTTTTGATATTTATGAAAGAGGTTTCAAGGCGTATTCAAGTTCTAAAATATGACTAGTAGTTCAAGACCAAACATGCATGGAGACCTAGTATGGTCTAGGAAGGGTCAAGATGAGTTTGTAATGTGTTTAAGCACATATAAGCATGAAGTGAGGTTTGAAAAGGTATTTCAATCATTTTTACCAAGTCTTAGGTGATGGATTAGAGGAGAAGGCAAGAAATCATGTTTGAAGGTCTTTTGTATATGCAAAATAAAGAGATGAGAGCCCAAAAAGGAAATGTTGATGCTCATTGGCACATGTAAAATTTTTAGGTGTCCTGAGTCTTTTATAAAATATGGGGAAGGTTCTTGGATTAAATCTCCAAGCATTAGTTTTTCATTTGAGGGGCAATACTATATGAACAATCGCTAACACTAGAACTGGTCTAAAACCCTCTCAAAACCTTCATAGTGACTCAATTGGATATATCTTGATATAAAGTTACTAGAATTGATTTTTAAGTAAATTTTTATGTTTTTATTATGTATAATACTCCTCCATGCATCTCCAGGTTGAAATGGTTTGTTAGGGAAGTGAGTGGAAGCTATAGAAATATGCTCGTTTCTAAAGAAATTGATACTACAGGCAGGGTTGAAGTTAAATACTT
>JARHVA010000528.1:805000-862500 GCA_037957365.1 Torreya grandis
ATAAGAGAATTGGAACATTTTTTGTTGTTTTCATACATTGATTTTGTGTAATTTCCATTTCAAACTAACATGCATATTGGTTTACAAGACTAGTCTTTAGATTAATTACATTTCATTATATTTATTCTTTTTTGAAAAGATGTATTTGAGATTTTTTATACACTATATATGGTAGAGCAAAGCTCTGAATTGTTTATATTGATAAAATGGTGATTCAGATTTGTAGTAAGTTATATATTCATAGGATTTTAACTTGAAATGTTCCCCCCTTACAATGATACTGGGAAGAGGATTGATTTTTTTTTGAATTTTTTGTATTATAGTAGCAAATAAAAAGTTTTAAAAAATAAGTATTTACGATGCTTTGAAATTTTGGGATAGAATAAAAGAACAGGTATGTGTGCAGACAAATGTTTATAACACTATACAAAGCACCCTTGATAGAGCACATGTGTATGCAAATGGTCCATATCTCTATCCCCATTGTTCTAAGTGAAAGGCAATATAGTTTTGAGTAACTTAACAATTGATCTAGTATTTTTATATTCATTTTTTACATCTGATTTATTTATGTTCCCAAATATGAGGTAGAATTGGTAACAATAGTAATTCAACCCCTTTTAGATCATGATGATGCCTTTGAACTATGTTTTGACATCTAATTTAAAATACTCTTGAATATGAGAGCATATAACCACTATAAAACAGAACCTATATTTTATATATATATATATATATATATATATATATATATATATATATATATATATATATATATATATGAAAAGAGTATATATCATATGAACATTAATATTGTTTCATATTTATAAGTCTAGAAAAAACAAATTACTTATCTTTGGGAATATGTTTTTTTGGATGCATTTTACACATATATATGTATTAAGCAATGATTCTAATGATTATGTATATATTTCATTTTCCTATCATGATTAAGTAATATTTTAATTTTTCATTTGTGTCTTATAAATAATTTCTTTAAAAATTTCATATTCTTAAATATATTTTCATATTTTTAAATATATTATCAACTATACTCAAAACTATTTTCTCCCTCCAACATGGACTTGGCACTCTATACCCTTGTAATAAATAATTATTTATTTGAAATGTAGGAGTGATTGTTCACCTAGAGGGCTAGTGCCATGATAGAGGAATGATGCTCTTACATTCTTCTATGGTGGCTTATTCAAGGTAAAATCTATGTTGAAGTAATCTTTCAAAAAATATTATTATTTAATTATTACCCTTTTTTTTTATTTGGTGGGTATCATATAAGATATTTGTCAATCACCTTGCTAAATATGTAAGCATCATGCAACTACTTTATAGAAGGCATACCCAACTATATATATATATATATATATATATATATATATATATATATATATATATATTTCAAATAGTTGGGCATGCCTTCTATAAAGTAGTTGCATGATTCTTTATATAATTTTCTCTCTCTCTCTTTTTGGCACCTAGCATGGGTGGCCTGCACTCTAAGGAGGTTGTGTTATGATGTTATTCACCCATTTGCACCCCATTTTGTATGTTTTGATCTTTGTGCATTAAATTTTTTTCTTCTTATTATTTACTCCAAACTAAACACCCTGACCCACTCAATGCAACTCCTTTCTTTTTATTGTTATTTTTATTATAAGTGTTATGTCTTAGTTCAAAACATGGTGGATGTAGACAAAGAAAGCATACAGTTACAATCTCAGTCTCAGTCTCAATCTCATTTTAAGTTTTAAAATTTAGATTTTGAGAGATGACTTAGCTTCTACCTTCTACATTCAACATTACTTACAGGTTTCATCAATGCTAACTACATCATCATGGTGCATGACATTGAAAATTTCTTGCTATCTATATTCTTTATTTTTATTCTCTTTTAATGCTATTATTTTGTATGCATCACCAATGTTCTCAACCATTCTTAGAGAGACATTGTGTGTATAAAATATGATATTCTTAGATTTTGCTCAGTATGTATGCTTATATTTTTTTTAATAGAGAATTTCCATTTCTACATAGTAGATGTAAACATGTGGAGCCTTCACCACATGGAATGTTGTTTAGGTTTTGGAAGGCTGAAATCACATTTTTTGTATGGTATGAATTGTTCCATTTTTATCTTTTTGTAGTTGGAGTGAGTCCTACACCTTTGTATAGTGCCAAAAATATGAATTACAGATGTTTCCTTATTTTTCATCCTATTTCATAAGTGTTGGTATAGTTCATTTACATGAAAATTATAATTCAATTCATATTGATGTTACTAATATAAAACAAATTGTTTATTAGTATCATATGCACTAATTTTTCTATCTATCAAAGGAAAACCTTTT
Source organism: Torreya grandis (assembly GCA_037957365.1). Taxonomy (NCBI): domain Eukaryota; kingdom Viridiplantae; phylum Streptophyta; class Pinopsida; order Cupressales; family Taxaceae; genus Torreya; species Torreya grandis. Next base: position 807,367 of record JARHVA010000528.1, read on the forward strand.
TGATGAATACACAAAGGTAAGACTCCTAGGATTTTATTGTTTTGTAGGATTAATGTGATTAATCATGAGACTTAGGATATTTTAGAGTGTTTGAGATAGGTATCCTCTTACTATAAATTGAGTGTTTTGGGTGTGATCCCAATGACCAATGGGTAATCCTTTATCTTTGTGATTATTACCAAGATTATAATATAAAGGTCTTAAAATATTAAATCCCTATGAAAATTGACTATTGTAGAGTTGATTAGAAAATGTTTTTTTAGTGTTTGAGATAGGTATCCTCCTAATATAAGTTATAAGTTTTGGGTGCAAGCCCAATGATCAATGGGTAGTCTCTTATCTTTGTGATTGTTACTAACATTATAACATAAAAGTTTTAAAATATTGAACACCCATAAAAAATTGATCATTATAAAGTTGAATTTTAATAAACATTAGTTAAAATCTCATTGAAATTAAAAAAATATAAGTTAAGGTTTGTTTATAAAAAAAAGATAATTGATAAGTACTATTAAAATTGTAAATATTATTATTAGTCTATTCAGCCCAATATGATTACTACTTTCACAAAATGTGACATCTACTTGTATGCCTTTGTACATACAATGGCAATCCTATTTTGTTAATAGGCTCGTAACATTCATTGTATTCCTAAATATCCCAACACAACTAAATGTCAAGAAAAATTATTCTAAACTTTACAACCTAATATTTTTATAAGTCACACCAAGGATGGAAGTTTGAAGATGTCCAATGTCTAAAGAAAGTTAGAGTAAAAGTTTTGTAGTTGAAAATTATATCCTGTAAGCAATTTTAGACATTTTTACACTCTTAAACATAAAATTAAATAAAAATTACATTTTATAGTGTTGTAACCAGGGTATGATACTAATTTTTGATACTCCCATATAACACAAAACACATCCAAAATGACTATTTTAAAAAAATATATATATAACACAAAATTGTGTCTTTCCTCAAATAATAGGCTAATATTTTACAATTCTAATGTTTTCTATTAATTAATATTCCTTTTGCATAGATTTTAATTCTAAATATTATATGTAAAGAATATCTACGATATCAAACATTTTATTTTACTTTATTTATTTTTAAGCTTGAGCATTAATATGTAACCCCACAATACTCTGATAATATAATTAAATCATAGGGTTTTGATAAATAATCATGTGAAGAAACTAAGGAAGTTTAATGAACATAACCATAAATATAACATTTATTAAGTTATTTTATCAAGAATAAATTTCACTTTAATCATATAAACACCCAAACTTATTTAACATTATCCTTCTTATAAGATGACAACATAGCAACACCATCCTTCTATAACTTAATAATACAACTAGTAAGAAGATAAAATTTCTATCTCCCATCCATATAATGTCATCTTGCATCTATGTCCCTTATCAATCCCCAATCTTAAGATCTAATAATCATACTTCTAATCTAGCCAATAAATAATCATACCCAAAATGATATTTTTAATTTTAAAAAGGTAATATAATGAATAAGAATAAACACATAAGGCCACATCTCTAATAGAGTTACCATTTACTTATATAAAGTTTAAATTGAAATTATATATTTTTATTTATAATATGGAAAACCTTTTATTATAGGAACATCTATTTTAATTTTAAAAAAATTAAAAATTAAATCATCTATAAACATATTTAACTAGTATTTTGGTAAAAAGCATGTAAAAATCAAATGCCACCTAGACGTAATATTTCATTTTATAAAAAAATATTATACTAAAAACACAACCTACCTCAACACCATCATTATCAAAATTTAATACTTTTAACAATCATTAATGCCATTATAGTTTTATTCTTCCTAACTCCCCAAAAATTACTTTTCCAAAATTAGAATGTCTAGGATTGCTAGCATATTTTCATCCTAAAATGGAAAAGGACACTACTATTTTTCATATCATGTTAAAAATTAATAAGTAACCTCTCTTGTAATTGCCACTTCTCCATTCCAAGGACCTCACAGGGAAGAAAAATTATTAATTTGAGAAATCTTTAGAAATTATCCAAGACATTCATAACAATGTTACCTTATATTTGGCCTATTGGAGAGCTAAGGATTAATATTTTGAATTTTATAAACTTAACTCTTCTATATTTTCAAATATTTGAGAATAAATAAGGGGTTATTTAATGGTATACACACCTATGAAAATAATCAAGCTAGAATTATTCTAATTAGAATAAAATAAATTATACTTAATCCAAAGTTAATTAATTAATGATAAATATTTAAAAATCATAATTTTTAAAGGTACACATAATTTTTTTGGGACACACATGGAAGGACAAGGTTGTTATGACAAGTCTGCGATAGGAATAATATAAACCCTAAGGTTAAAGACATCGACAATAATATTTTTAATTTGAAATGCATTTCAATTAGTGTAAGTGTAAGTGGTTTGAAAATTTTATTATAATATGATACACACATGGAAAGTGACACAAAAATATGTAAAAACCCTATAAAAATTATGGAATAGGTTTAAGTTCATTAATGGTCATTTCTTCCCCCTCACTTTTACCATAAATAACTATTACCTACACATTCAATGCAATTCTAAAAAATTCCATGCAAATAATAATGTTGGGATAACAACATCTCTAAAGGACATTTCTTATTTTTCTCTCATATATTTGTGTATGTACACACAATGAACAACATGTTTAACTTCAAGTGTTACCTTCCATTGGTACTTAGTGAATTATAAATTGCATACATGGTTAGAAGATATATCGAATCTTAATTTTCAATAGCTATATAAACATATTAATAATAGTGAAGAAGAAAATTATATCTCTATGAAATTAATCCCAACTCATCCTAACATATCAATGACAATAATGAAGTAGCCATTTTCATGAATGAAATATATCAATATTAATACATGATGAATTCATTATAATCAATTAAAATAAATGTAATGATCATAACACAAAAACAACAAAGATACAAAAATAAGAATATGAAATTGTCATAACAACATCTATCACCTACACAATTATTTCACGTGTCAAAATGTTCAATAAGATTAATAAAAGAAATAATGATATAACACTATGTATCTAGGAAATGTCCCATAAATTATGTGAATCTTGTCATAGTCACATAAGTCATACAAACAAATATAGTTGTGTCCATATTCACAAAAACTTGCACACCCAATCCCCTTATTGTACCCATAATGGGTACTTATGCTAGGCATTGTTATATACATAATTAGTAAACTAATATCTATTCATACCATAATCTGAATATCTAATTATGTAATAATAAATGAGACATTCTGATAGGTAAATAATAATTAAAAGAAACATTTTGATATAATTATTCCATCTCATCACATATCCATAGGTCATACATAAATAAAAAATTCAATCATAATCATAATCCTCATGTCATCATATTAGTCATATAATAACAACAAGATAATTGACTAATCATATCTATGAGTGAGATTAAAACCAAGTAAAAATATATATAAAGCTTGAAATAGACATATGACATAAGTAATATAGTGATCATATAAATGAATAAAAAAGTGAAATTAATATACCCATGTGCCAAATAAGATACCCATATCCATAGAAAATGATTATATATAGGAAGAATTATAACTCATAATAGGGTCTCTGCAAGTGGAAGTGAAGCTGATCTATAAATAAATCCTAGATCAGAGAAGTTAAATCAAACTAATTAGACCACTTATAATACTTTATTAATCAAGGTCATGACCAATATGGATCCACTAAACCTACCTAAGGGATTCCTTATCACATAAAATGGATAGAGAGGATTCCAAAGTCTCTAGTCAAGAAACATCACATAATAACTCTAAATAGGTCTAATAATAAGGAAATAGAAAATTAAATCTAATCTAGTGATCACCAAAGCTTGTGGCATAAATGGGGGATAATAAACATAAACAATAAAAATGCAAAGAATAACTCTACTCAAGTCAGTTTAGAGGTAATCCTAAGCAAGGAGAAATAATACATTCATTATCCATTACTTATGCAATTCTATTTACCAAAATAGAGGAGTAAAAGTTAGGAATACTTACCTTAAGGATGAACCCATTGAGGCTCAATCTCTCTTTTGGCCAATGGTGCTTTGCAATATGTTGTTTGGTTTCATAAGCATCATAAATATAGGTTAGCTCTAAGCTACAAGACTTCTCCTATGCATCCAAAAGACTTTTCTCACAAGACAAGATTTATTCTCCAAAGAAGTATGAAACCCTAAACAATTACTCCTCAAGTAGAATGGTGGAAGAGAAGATCAGAAAGAAGTGAAAATGAATGATTCTCTCTCTTGGAAATGAAGTGAAATAAATGTATATATACCTTGATTTTAACCTAAATCCTTCTTGAATTTTAGCTAAAGTAGTCATCCTGGTCGACTTAGTTGAGTGAAAAATAGAGTATTCAGAGTCAAACTAAGTCGGCCTAGGATAACCTAGTACTGTAACATGCACTATTCTCAAAACTAGGTCAACCCATTTGACTAAATTTAGAGGATGATAAAAAGGGATTTCACTTAGGTAGGATCTATTTTGGGTGGGGAGATTACGTAGGGAGTTGGATAATGGCATGAAACGTGTTGAAATAAGCAGTATAAATATAAAACAAGAATTTAAGTATTATTTGACATACTTTAAGTTATATTTAAGTAATCCATGTCCATGTATAAATGTAAAATTATACTTTAAGTTATATTTTATATTTATACCTTCAGACCTCTATGAGTTATAATACAAATTTTAGATTTTGGAGGGTATAATGGATTTCAAACTTAGCCATATTTTAGGATTTTAGGGAGGCATTATATAAATTAAATAGATAGACACTTTAAATAAGTTGTAATAATGTTAGGAATGATATAAAGCCACAACAATATTGTAAATCACCAATGGTCTTCCCACCCCTTTCCTAGTGTACCCTTTAAGGCATGCACTGAAAGGGTTTGAAACTCAATAGGTTCTTATAAGAGAAAAAGTGTTATTAAGTATTAAAATTTTCAAAATATTATGTGTATACATATGACCCACACTAATCTCATCACATATCATAAAAGTGTAACATGGGATGGTCTTCAAAAAAGAACATATCAACACACAAAAATTAGCTAACTAAAAATAAAATGATAAAATTAATTCTAAAATGAAATTAAAGTAAATTAAAATAGCATATAAATACCTTAACTTACCTTTTCACTGAATGATTGAATGCAAATATCCTAGTCTTGATCAATAAGGGAACAATACCTACATTTTATAAACCCTAGGGATACAAGACTAACATTAGAATCAATGTGTGCATACATAGGATGGTCAAATTAGTAATGAATAAATTTAAAACTAATTAAAGTATGTAGACAAATTAGCAAGATAAGATTGTTAAATATAAGTTAGAACCAAAATATCAAGCACGTAAATGACAAAATGATGACAAATGAATGTATGAGCACACTAAATCACATTGGGAAGCATGCCAAACATAAATGACAAAAAATAATTTATAACATACTAAATCATGTTGGGAATCATGTAAGACATAAAAGTTAAAAATGAATGTAGAACATACTAATTCATATTGAGAAGCATGTAAAACATAAATGACAAATAAAATATCAATGCAAGAAAACTCTAACAAATATATGTAAGCAAGTGAAAAGTATCCCCATGTAAGATAGGCATGTCAAATCAAACATAAATAAATAATAAATGATTGAAAATGAAATTTAAATCAAGATTTAATACAAGTATTTTAAATGATATGAAGAAATCATATAATCATGTAACATGTCCTATGTAAGATAAGTGAAGTCCACAAAAATCAAACAAGAACATGATAGATAGATGAATCTAAAGCTCTAAAGGATGACAAATCAAAATTAGTTCTTGTTATAAGATACAATGTAAGAAATCACAACTAATGACATGACTAGTATGATAATGAGATAGTGTGGAAAGTAAATGGTGTATAAAATGTTTATGAGTAATGCATGGTCCTATCCAAGGTCTTACAATGAAACTCACAAACAAAATCAAAGAGGTGTAATAATTAAAATGTGATTAGCTAAAATAAATATCCAACAAGGGGAATATCAGAAAAATATAATGTAAATAAGCAATGTGAGGTTCCACATGGGTGTTGTAAACATCCTTAACAAGAATGAGACACATTAGGTAAGTGAGCAAGGCTAATTATAATCAATATCAAATACTTAGCACACTTTGAATAATTAACACAAAGCTTGGGAAAACAAGTGAAGTACATAAATTATCTCATGAAAGTTATATGTATGAAAATTAAAATGGACCTACCTTCCCACAACATGTTCCTCATTCCTTAGGACCCCTTACAGAGCTATCAATCTACTAAGAATATTATGCACTTGTGTGAGAAAGTAGGTGGAACTATAATTATATTATATAATGATACCTCCTACCCCAATATATTGGCCTACCACACCCCAATTGACCTTAGCTCTATCATGAGGCCAACTATGCAGTTTGACCTTCAACTAAAATAGGAGATGTGTGAAATATGGATCACGTATTTTAGTGTTATCTATTTTTTAAGATTATTTTTACCTTTTAATCATTACCTTTGTTTATTTGATGATTTTTTTTTAAATCTTTTGGATTTTTCTATTCCTCCTCCATACAGATTCAGAGAACCAATCATGAGTGAAATAGGTGATGAACACAAAAGAGATTACACTTGGTCACTAGAAAAAATGACCTAAAAACCAAAGTTTATAAAGACTCCTAGACTTTCCTATAAGTAAATGTGTGATCTAAAAATTGACCTATGTGTGCCTAAAATGAAAGGAAATAAGGGAAATATGGGGATCATGAGATATTTATATATGTAATAAGTGATACAATGATGAATATGCTTGTAGCTAATCATGAGTTTAAATAGTGCTATGAAGGGGATGAGTTTATACTATGATATTCATGTTACTAAGAAGCCATACTAACCTACAAATGATCTATCAAAAGCACCAATGAAATTAGTAGTCATCTCAAAAGAGGGGGAAAGTAAGGGTCAAATCATCATAAAAATACTAAGGCAAATAATGACATAAAAAGATAATAAATGATAATAATGAAAGAGATGGAAATAAATGCCAAATTTAATGTGTAATAAAATCCAAAAACCCAAATGGACACAATGGTTCTAGTTAAGTTAAATAAAACCAAAGGACTTAAAGGAAACAATAGTGCTAGTAAAGTGTGTTTTTGAGGAAGACCTAGTTCTATCTGAGGTATATTACAATGCAACTCACAAACTATAAAGTGAAATAAAACCAAATAACCCAAAGGAAACAATGGTGCTAGTAAAGTGTGTTTGTGAGGAATACCTAGTCATATCCAAGGTATTATAATGCAACTCATAGACTATAAATTGAAACAAAACCAAATAATTCAAAGGAAACAATGTTGTAATTAAAATGAAACTAAATGAAGCAATGTGGACAAAATAAAAGAAACATGAGACAAACATAACAAGTAAAATCTATGCTAATGTCTATGTCAAATATGAACATGTGAAATACAAGCTTATGTGTCTTAAAATGTTTCTTGAAGTTGATTTTGTTTTTTATTATTCAATGTATAAGAATATTTGGCATTATAAGATTCCCCAAAGGGTAATTGGATGTAGTTATGGGCATCACAAGATGCCCCATCATGTGATACGGATTAGGGTGAAGCTAAGTTGTTAGAAATAGTTGAATATGTTGACAGGTTTGATTTTGAAGATGTTAAAATTGGCATAGGACATGTTGGATAGGTGTGAAAATGTCTATAAGCTAAAGGAGTACCATTTATAATGTGTTTTGGAGTAGGCATTTTGATTAGCTATTCCTTCAATTCATATGACCTAAGAGGTTGAGAATTCATGAATGCAACCACCCATTTGAAGTTGTTCATGTTAGCTATCCTTTCTTTATTGGTGTAGAAATAAGGATCAACATTGGTTTGGATAATACTAGTGGACGAGGTGGAAGTTTGGGTGTTGATAATTAAGTGATGTTGATGTGATTGTGGTTCTTTAAATTGGACTTGCAAGGCTTGAAGATAGTCTTGATAATGTTTTTTAATTAGATTATCAAGGTTAAAATGTGGACCAAGCAAGGAGTCAAGAATAAATAGATGAAGATCATGACAAGCCTCATGACAGTGACCTATCATAATATGCCACCAATAAAATTTATTAGGATTGTACCATTTTGGTTGAGGTTTGGAAGGATCAAAGCTCATAGGTTTATAGGGTGGTAATTTATTTTTAATGCTTCTATACTCAAGGGAGGGTGGGCTGGGTTAAAATTAGTTTAATTAGATGCTCCCTTTTGAGTTTGGGGAGGATTATATGAATCATTGTTATGATAAAATGATTGGAAATATTCCATAATAGTTACTTGAGGTGATTCAAATGGAGTCATAAGATATTATTTCCTTTTTTCTTGGTCTAAGGCTTCTTCTAAAGTTTTAGGGGGAAATTTTAAACTTTTTATTGAAGAGGAGATTTAAGACTGGTAAAAAATAGTTTTAAAAGAGTATCATCATTCATGTTATGGTCCACATTATGATCTAGAGACTTCCATCATTTGATGAAAGTGTGAGCATATTCATTAGGAAGTTTCTTAGCATTGATGAAATGGCTAAGGTAGTTTTCAAGAAAGTCGTCATGTTGGAATTCCTTCACTAGAGAATTGAATAAATCCTCTAATTGTGTAATGGAATGTCTAAGAAGTTGATTGTACCATTTAATTACATCACTAACAAAGGTTTTGGCTAGGATCTTGGTGGTAGAAAAGATGTTAATTTAGACTCGTTCCTTATAGAGATTACCAAAAGATTTAAGAAATATAGTGGGGTCCTTAGTCCCATCATATGTAATAGTTGAAGAAATGTTTTTAATATCTATGAATTCAATGAATGGAACTAAATTTTCATTTTTAAGATGTTTAATAATTTTTTTATGAATTATTGGTTAAGGGATGATATTCCCATTGGCATCTCTAAGAGGAGAAAGGACAAAATTTCTGATTTGGTTGAGTCATGATGACTTGAGGTGGTTAAATGGTCAATTTTTTATGTATGGTATTGCATTTGTATCATTTAGGAATTATTAATTATGTGCATAACATTTATTTGTTGAATAATTTGAGTAAGAACTTGAGTTGTATCAATGAGAGGATTTTGAATACTAGTGGTAGGATGTGGAATGTTAGGGTTGGTAGGAGGAGGATTCCATATATTAGTATTAGGGGATGGATTGCTAGATGGAGGATTCCCAACATTGGTTATAGGAAGAGGAATAGGATGAGTAACATCAATTGTATTGCATTGTGTCATAATTGGTTTTGGATTAGGAAAACATGAAGGAAGGAATTCAATAGTTTCATTTGAAGTGATAATATAAATGAGATTTTGATCTAAATATTTAATTATGTAGTGTTTTTGATTGAGTAAAAGCTAAAAAGAAGACATAATTATTAATTTAATATGTTATTGAAATAGGTTGGCCACCTACCGAACTAAGTTAGCCACCTACTAGGTTGTTTTTGAAAATAGAGGCAAAACAAACTAGATTGACCACCTACATAACTAAGTCCGCCACCTACTAAACTATGTTGGCAAGACCTATAGAGTCAAACAATTTGATCTAGTTGATTTTTATGAATAAAAATAGTAATATCAAAGTATACTAATTCATTCATGTCCTACAGATTTAGCTAGGTCAATCTAGTTGATTTTTTAGGAAAAAAACAATTTTTTGAATAAGGGCCCAAAACAAACTAAGTCAACGAGGTTGACTTAGTTTTATTATATAAAAATTCAAAACAAACTAAGTCGACTAGGTCAACATAGTTGGCTATGTATAAAATTTTAACAAAACTAAAAAACTTGTAAAAATAGAATATAATTTTCAATTATTGATTTATTTTACTGATAAATAAAAATGAGAAATTTAGATAATTGACAAAATTAAATTAAAGGATTTTTACTTATTTAGGGGCTATTTGGGGTGGGGAGATTACTTAGAGAGTTGGATAATGACATGAAACTTTTTGAAACATGTAGTATAAATATAAAATAAGCATGCTTAGGTAGGGTATATAAGTATAAGTTGACATTTAGACATGAACATATAGTTTATTTTTTATGTTATATTCTATATTTATACTTTCAAGATGTTTGAAAGTGGTTTTAGATATCTAGGATTTATAATGCAAATTATAGATTTTGTAAGGTCCTAATGGATTTTAGACTTAGCCATATTTTAGTGTTATAGGATTTTAGACATAGCCATATTTTAGGATTTCAAGGAGGCATGATAGAAGGTAAATGGACAAACACTTTAAATAAGTTAGACTAATGATAGGAATGATATAAAGCCACAACAATCTTGCAAAGCACCAATGGTATACCCACCCCTTTCTTAGTGCACCCTTTAAGGTATACACTTAAAGAGATTGAAACTCAACAGGTTAATACAAGAGATAATGTGTTAGTAAGTATTAAAGATTAAAAAATATTATATGTATAAATAGGATACCCATCTACTAGAGAAAACATTTGATCATTTATTAAGCATGATTTCATTTGCTTGGAGGAATATTATATGCTTCTTAATAAGATACCCTTCTAGATGAAATAGCATGTGGGAATAGGATTATAACTTATAATAGGGTGTTGATCTACTAGAGAATACTTATACTCACATCTTGAGTTGGATACCTATATGCCTGGAAGAATATTTTAGTTTTGAAATATTGAAAATAGGTCTATTGATTATTTTTTAAGAATATGGGAAGTGAAACGTTAGGGATTTGATCCCCCCCACCAAACATCATATTGTTACACCTCCTATTAGCATCCATATATTTTTTAAAGTGGAAACTAATAAAATGTGTGGACCTGATAGTATAACCCATATGTTGGTCTTGTATGAATCATCTAAAGCCAACTTACCAAATCACAAGGCTATTCAATACTGAGTTAGATAACTTATTAAAATAACTAATGTTTATAAATAACTATGATCATATTTTATGGAAGTATGTCCAATATAACCACATAATATAATCATAGAACATTCATGTAATACCACATTCAATCAAAAATATATTTCAATCATTAATAGCTATAATTATATCTCAATCCTTTAATAATGAGAGAGAAAGAGAGATAGAGCAAGAGACAGTATACAATTTATAATAAGGTCAACCAATTTTAAGTATAAATACATGTCTATAATCATCAATGCTAAAAATTTGTTGTAATAATCTCATCAAAAAAATTCAATATATATTATCATTATTGGGTCATTTGATCAAACTTATTTTACTTAGTTATTTTTGTTTGTATAAGGGCATGTGTTTTGTGAGAGACACCCCCTTAGGTAAATATTTAGTGCTAGCTTAATATTATGCTAGTTATGTAAGCTGGTAAATAAATGTTAGTCATTGGTCTATAGTTATAATGGGTTGGACCCATATGGAAGTTGACTCTCATAGAAAAACTAGTTGTGAAAGCATTTATAAGTTTGGAGTAGTGTAAATAAAATAATGAGGTATTTTAGCTTTTAATAAAAAATGTCTAGTTAATCTTTTGTTTTTCACCTGTAGTTATCTCAACATTGATATTAAAGCCTTGCAAAAGCATTGTCAGGAAGGAACAATGGAAGATCCATGAAAACCATGCTTTTAAGGTGGATGTGAAGATATGAAGTAATTTGAATCTATTGTTTTTTTTTTTACAAATTCTGATCCCATTTCTCATTTGCACATCCAAATGGCCTAAAAATATGATCTTGTATGTCTCCAAACTTAACAAAATATATTTTTGGCAACCCATGACCTATAAAATTCAAGTTGTATAGCCCATGACTTTTGTGGAATGCATTGTATGATATTTTTTATGCTCTAAAAGCCTCAAAACTCAATTTTATGGCCCTTAAATGTAATAGTATGGAGTTCAAATGACCATAAATCATAAAATTTATTCTATTTGCTATTTTATAACTTATGAAAGATTTTTTATCAGTTAAAAATCAATCTAATTTTGTTGTGTATTCCTTGAAATAAACCTTGAAACTTCTATCTGATGTTTGCATGCCCTTGCACAGCCTCATAACCCTTGTTGAAACAACTATATGGACTGAAAACGGAGTTGTATTACCTAAAAATATCCCAAAATAGAAATTTCTAATTTGTATGACATTTTCAATCATTTTTATTGTTTTTGTATGCATTTAATCATTCATTTTTCTCAAAAATCAACTTAGACGACCTCTGTACGTAATCTTGTGCACTCAAATTATTTTGAATGCACTTTAAATAGCTTGGTACAATACGGGGACATGATAAAAAAATGGTATGGTGATGAGCATAGTTTGAAAAAGCTTAAAAGCCCTCGTTTTTAAAGATTTTTGTATAAGTGGACCCCACAAAAGTATTTTTGAACGATAATTTTCACCTCCGTAAATTTCATGAATGAATAGTTGGGTGAATGAATTTTACATAGGTAAATGAATGTTATGTGGGAAAACAATTTTTATTTTATTTTAAAAATTAGAAAACTACAAGATATACCAAATATTCTCTATTCATGTTTCAAAAATGTTCGTAGAAGAGTTGATTTTGTATCTTGTGTAAGACACTTCTAAGAAAATGTTTCAAGGTTTAAGTCCCACCAAACTAAATTTTTAGTTGAACTTTACTTTTTGGAATATTCACCTATTACTTTGTAAAGTGTTTATAAAAGTGTGAAAATCAATAGTGTTGGAGACATAATGGTGTCCCTGTTTGTGATTTTTGTGAATTTATGTGACTTTTGCATCTAGTTGATTTTTTCCTAAAGGTATTCATCTATCCATTTGTTTCCTAAGTTTTATATTTTTTTAAACATATTGGAGTGGTTATTTTAATTATTTTAGATTTTTAATTATTATTTTAATTATAAACATATATTAAAAATAAAGACATAAAGTGTTGTAGTGTACAATGGGTGCATTTTCAATTGAATTAGACACCCTGATTTTTCTATAATGATATAAATGTACGTCAATGCATTGTATGTAATATTATTTTATGTTATTAATGTTATCAAAAATGGTGTAGTTTCACTTAAGGGTTTATAAGTCCCTAAGGATTTGATATGCGAATGGAGCCCTCATGACACCCATCTTGTGTGAATTTCTAGGTTCAAGATCAAGATATGATATAGTATTAGTTTGTAGATATATAGTTATGAGTTTTTTATTTTTTATTTTAATTTTTGAGTTTATTGAACTTATTGATAAGGAATAGATAGAGTTTTTTTATTTGTTTTTTAGTTGCATGAATTTCTCACCTCGCCCCTCATAGGGGGAAGAGATTGCATAGCCTTCAGTCAATCATTGATGATTGCATAAGTTTTCAGGTGAGTTTGTATCACTAGTAGTGTTGATAAAATATTTGTTAGCATCATTTTACATATGGGAGATGTGCCATACATAGCAAAAAATAGTCCTTATGCGGATTGATGTAATTGAGCAAGCCTTGTTTTTTTTTCTAATTCAATATGATACAGAATGGTCAGAGGGGATGATCATGACCATCATAATGTTCATAATTCATGACAAAAATCATGGGGTAGCAAGCTTCTATATGAAGCAACATTGGTTGATTAGTACCATGATGTATATTATGTTAGTTGAAAGTGAAATAAAGGATTTTAATGACTTCACAGTTATATGCTCCAAATCATCTTCTTCTATACCCATTTGAATCAAATGAGGTTTATTGGGTCATTTGATCCAAAAAAAAATTCTTTGTTTATGGGCAGGCATCTCATGAGAGACTTACCCTTAGATAAATGTTTATTATTAGTTTAATTTTATTTTAGTTAGTTAAGTTGGTAGATAAATGTTAGTAGTTGGTTAATATTTATAACAGGTTGGACTCATATGGAAATTGAGTCCACTAGAAAAACTACTTGAGAAAGATTTTATAAGATTGGTTAAATGTAAATAAAACAATATGAGATTTTACATTTCAATAAAACTTTTTTAATTTAATCTTTTTTTCCACTTGTGGTTATCCCAAAATATATCAAGTTCAGCATGAATAACTCTAATTATCAACTAACCACATAAAATGATGACAAAGAATCATCTTAATGTATCAAAAAGAGAGTCATCAACACAATTATTCATCATGACTCTATATATTAGGTCAATGTAGTAAATCAAAATATTTATGTCAATCCTTGGGTGATAAGAAAGTGCTACTATTAAGCATAAACATCTGAAGAGGAAGGTATGTATGAAAACTAATGTAAACCTTGAATATATATAGGTGCATGATGTGGGTAGAATAATTCATTTTTACGCACACCATGAAAAGGTCATCCTCCTCATCAGATCAACATAACTTAAAAAATTATAATCATAATCATTATTTAAAAAACCCCTCAATGATAAGGATATTATCACTACTATTCATATTTGAAATGTAACACTGGTTACACATCCTCATAGTAAGAACATCTAATGCAGGATGCAAGAGAAAATAGAAATGGGGCGTGATAATTTTTTGAAGCCTTTTGAAGGTAGCCTCTTCATTGTAGGTGAAAGTGGATTTGTATAATTTATAATATCTCTCAAAATAAACTATAGAAATGAAATATATAATATTATTTATATTTGGGTAATTAATTGTGTTATATTTAAGAGTAAATTCTACAAATAAACTATGCAAGAGGCCAATCAATGTAAAAAAATCTAATTTGGCAGAAGCTTAGTGAAGCCTAGTTTTCTAAAATTCCATAAAATCATCTTTGTATTCAATATATTCTTGGGAGATGCCTTCATATTATGACATGGACTGGGCCTTATCTTTTAATATAATTAAATCATTGTAATGACCATATAGGAGAATGTTTGGAGAGAAAGTTGTGTTTATGAATTCTTTATGATGGCTAAAAAAGGAAGTTATAGCCATTTTACGTTCTCTATGAAATTTTGGTACTTACATGAAGATCAAGGTGATTTTAATACGTAAAATAAATTTAATTAATCACCTCTAAATTTTAAAATGCTTTCATCTATGTGAAATTTGTTATTAATGGTAATGCCTTATAATTAGCCTACCTATATCAACTTCACACATATTTATTCATAATTCAAATCTTTAAAAAAGCACCTTTATCTCATCATACCACATTTAAATTAATAAAAACTATGGATTTTGTTCTTAATTTTCATAAAATCCATTTGTTATTTGATTTCATGAATTCCATAATTAAATTTGAATGGGTATCAAAGTTGAACACTTGTTAGAATCTTATGGCATTAGGGTCAAGGAGTGAAATTGTTCACCATAATACATTTTTTGAATCTATTGAATTATTGAATCTAAATTATATCCTATGAAATATTCATCTTTATCATTTTTAATTAGTCTAAGGCACATGTCATCCTTTTATTAAGTCATAGACTACTTTCAATATTTTAATTGATATGTCTACTACATGGACCATTATATTTATCAAATATGATTAATGTTCATATCCTTGCTATGATATTGAAAAATGATGGATGTTTAATTCTTCATAGTCATGGAGGCATGATGTTTACAAGTGTCTTATTGTTAACTAATAATAGTGTAGACATGTTGAATTATTAAATTTACCTCTATATGTCTGGAGCCCATAATAAATAGTAAATAATAAGTTTTAAATGTACCATGGAAACCTCATGTGACTAAGTAAATAGAATTTAAATTTATCTAAAGGGGGCCTTAGTTTCTCAGAAAGGAATGGGTCATTTTATTTACAACACCTAAGAGTCAAAAAAGGAAGTTGTCAATTTATTGAAAATAAAAACTTTTTATACAATTTTATTTCTCATATCTTGATTCTTAGAGGTGTATATATCCTTTTTATACAATCATCATAGGAATTTAGAGACTCTAAAATAGGTTTTTTTTAGGTTTGGTGGATTCACATCCTCTCCCCTTAAATCAAGAGTAAATATATGGTTTTATGTCAAACACAACGGGGAAAAGTACATTTTGATTAAAATTATTTTAAATATGCCTTTCAAATGTTGTGATAATAATGTGTTTTTAACTTCATAATAAGTCCATTAGTATTGAAATCAATCTTGAGTTATGATGCATAGAATTTATATGGGCGTATTTTAGGTATGACCTTGGTGACTTTTAAAAAATGGGGTCTACTTAGAATCCATGGATCCTTTGCATATTTTCAATTACTCTTGGGCCACTTAATTTGATTAATTTTTTAATATTTGAGCTATTTCCATATATTTTAGAAACTATGAGTTCTTTCTTCATGTTATAAATGTTTATTACACAATGGTAAATACACTATGTACAATATATTTAAAACTATTACATAAGACAAATATAACTAAATATAAGAAGGTACAATTTAGGTCTACATAGGGTCAAATAGGGTAAAATGGAAGTAAAATTAAATATCAATAGTCTAATAGTGATTAAAATAAATAGAAAGAGAAAGGTAAATAACTGAAATAATTACACATGAATTCTAATATAACCTAAAAATGTAGAGAAAAAGACTTAGAAGAGATGTAGATGTAGATTCATATTTCTAGGACTATTTTTGTTAGACGGTTAGAATAGACCATCGATTGTGACATTTTATTTTTATTATATACCTAGGCTATAATTTTTCCACTTAAAACTTTTATCATATGAAAATTCAAAGGGTCATTCATCATGAATAGATAACAAAACTACTTGGTTCATATGCACAAATCGGTGTGGGAGAATATGTGAATCTTGACTCTTTTGAAGTAACCTTAATCACAATTAAATACAAAACTAATGTAAATTTAATTAGCATGGGAAATGACCTGGGGATTGTAGCTACATATCTCAAATTATCAAAATCAAAGCTCAATATATTTTAAATCTTTCTAATTGAATCTCAACCTGAATGAGAGGTAAGAATTAACATTATCTTCCTAGATAATCAAATGAATCTACATGAAAATTTTCTTGTATCTTATCTTGGTATAATTTCTCAATAAATTTAATTCTTTAAAATATATTTAAAGCCTTGAAAATCATAAATAAAAACTTGGTAGTGTGCTTAAGACTTGAAATGACTTGATTCTCTTTGATACCTTTTTATTGAATTTCCTCTAGGATAAATATAGTTTTGTAGCTTGAATTAGAGGGAAAGTAGCACATAAGATAACACATGAAAATATGGAAAATATGACAAAATAAGTCCACACAAAAAGGGAAAGACTAAAAGGTGGGAAAAGTTCCCAAAAATGTAAAAGGTCAGAATGGCAAAACTCTTGAATTTGACCCAAACATAAAAAAGACAAAATAAAATAAGAAAATGGTATCTCCAAAGAAAAGAAAACATAGAAGAGACAAAAATAAAAAATGGAGGATAGAGCCACCCATAAAATAAAGGATGATTGAAAAGATACTATATAATTCCAATAATAAGCTTATTTGAATTAATGATCCTTATGCATGAAACCATGCTAAAAATATTACAATAATAAACATTGTATAAATATTTGGTTTATAAATAATTACCCAATTTTATGTGCATGTGAGTGATGAAATTGTGTGTGTATTAAAGTAAAAAAAAATGAAAAAGAGATTCCTAAATACTAGCCAAGTAATGAAAGATAAACTCTAAATTTATAGATTATGTGTACATACACTCCATTTTTACCAACTCATGTTTACATATAAGAAAACATGAATTCCAAAAAGTAGTCAATGTTATAGGGAATTATCGATGTAGCTAAATGAAAAAATATAAATAAAAAATAAACAAATAAATGAATACACCCTGGTGGTATGCAAAACATGTTGTCACTCTTTGTAACTTTGGCATTGAAATTAAAAATTAAAAATGAAATATCATAACTGATGAAATGGGGGCTAAAATTATACATCATGATAAAAAATGTAAAAATCATGTGATTCTTAGTCTAAGTAATCCATATTAACTTAATATGAATTTGTAACTATTAATAAAATATCTTAAGATAGAATATTTGGTGATATAACCTCTAGGTAGAAGCCCCCATTTTGAGGTGAGGGATGTAATTATTCCTACATATTAATCATTTCAAAACAAAAAGTCTTACACATCATGTTTATTTGTATAAAAATAAGATCAGCTATTATAGTCATTTGAAAGTACATATGTAACACGTGTATGTAACTAATCTTTCACGATCTACATGTTTTCTTGCCTGTGTGAGTTTTGAATTTAGCCATGGCTACAAGGGACCTGGGGGGACCACCTGACCCCCCTTCCCTCTCCCCCTCAGTACAGGTTAGACTTAGGAATACCTCAAGCTACCATTTTGAACCCTGACCTAGGATGACGCATTGGTTCCCAATGCATGAAAGAATGTCCTTCTATGGGATAAAAATTATGAGAAACAAAGGGATATCCCACTATTTTTAGAGTCAGAGGATGGTTCATCTCTAAGAATCCCTAATCTTACAGTGGAAAGAATAGTTTCATCAATGGAATGGGCTCTTGTTGGTAAATTTTTTGACTTCAATTCAAATATTGATTTGGTGAAGAGAGGGGTCACTACTAAATGAAAGGTGAGAGGTAAAATTTTAGTTAGTGCCATGATTGGGGGGATGTCCCTCTTTAAGTTTATGGTTATAGAATATCTCACTCATGTTTTTATGAGGGGACTGTGGATGTATGGAAATCAAAACCTCTCTCTTTGCAAATGAAAACTAGGGTTCAATGCTACTATTGATCTGAACAAAATGGCCCCATTTTGGGTGAAACTTCTAGGTCTCCCCTTGGAATATTGGGATGAGAAAGTGATCATCTGGATAGAAAATAATTTTGGTCACTTCATTGCGTTGGATGATACTATCAAGAGGAAGTCTAGGTTAGTATTTTCTTACTTGTGTTAGTGTAGATATTAATAAATCTCTACCAAATTCCATTACTCTCGAGTCTAAATTTGGTGAGTGGACTCGACATATTTAATATGAGAATGTCATGGTCTTTTGTCATAACTATAACAGAAAAGGGAACTTCATAACTCAATGTAAAGTAAATAAAAATAGATCCTATGTTTTGAAAATCCAAAGTAATCAAGTTAAGGAAGACTATCCTTTCAGGGAGGACATCCTAAATATTATCAGCACACCCCAGAAGGAGAATAATGAATAAAATGTAAGGGAAGAATACAAAGGCTTGCCTAGTGATATGGTTAAATATCTTGAGATCTCCACCTCTTAGAAACAGGCCTGAAGACTCCTATCATTGAGCTTAGTATGAAGGAACAAATAACTAGCTAGGCTAGTGTGATGTCCCCACCCTTGCAAAGTTTAGAGGAAGGGGAGATACAACAAGGGGCCAAGGATAATTTTAACTTGGATTTAGGGAAATTTGAGTTGTATAATGTGGACAATAGAAGTAAATATATATTTTAAAGGATTGGAAGCCCAGTCACAGGGGAAGGAACTAGCAGCAAACTACAAGGTTTCACTTCACCGAGGAATAACTCACTTAATCTAACCCCTGGAGTGGGAAATAGTAAGACTGATAAAGATCTAGACACTGAGGGTTGGAACACTACTAAAAATAAAGGTAAAGGTCAAGTAAGGAAAAATATTGATGTTGGTGTGGATTCCAAAGTAGGAAGACCCACCCAAATAGAATCTAGATAAAAGTTTGTCAATAAGGACATTGTTATGGCTGGATAGAGGACTCTAGAGATTGGCTCTAGGAAAGTCCAAGGTAAATGAAGATCCTTTCATGAAAAATTAGAGGGCTCAATATCCCTCAAAAGTATTTCATTGTTAATAATTGCATTTATTATAATAAAGTTGATATCCTCTTATTGTAGGAAGTCAAAATGAAATCTGAAGGATTTCAACTTACTACAAAAGAAATATGGCCTAATGTTGAGTATTATATAAGTGATATCTCAGGAGATTCAAGAGGTATCATCACTATGTGGAATAGTAATGTTTTGAAAGGGAGTCTCATTTTTAGATAGAAGAATATTTTGTGTGTTGGGATGGTTACCCACAATAAATCTTGAACTTTAGTCAATATGTATTCCCCTAATCAAAAAAATATAAGAAAAGATTTGTGGGATATCCTTTCCAATCTAATTGGGAGAAATAAGGAGGATTGTTGGATGCTTGTTGGTGACTTCAGTTCCCCACTCTATCCTTCAAAAAATATGGGTAGTATTTTAGACTACACTGATAGCATGGCTAACCTGGCTGAGTTTCTCAAAAACATAGGTCTTATAGACCTAGATCTTCAAGGATAATGTTTTACTTGGTCTAATAGAAGGAAAGGTAATAACTCAATATAAGTTAGACTATATAGGGTGTTGGTCAGCTCTAATTGGGATTACACAAGTTCCTATCTTCTTAAAGCCCTCCCTAGGATGACCTCTGACCATAACCCTCTCCTTGTATCTTGGAAGGATAGAGAGAAAAATGGTCATTTCCCCTTCAAGTTTGAGTTAATGTGGACTCACCATCTAGGCTTTAGATATTAGTTGGCTAGTTGGTGGAATATCACTATCCAAGGATCTCCCATGTTTAGGTTTGGATATAAGCTAAATATTGTGAAAAACAAGGTCAAAGGTTGGAATAGGTATACCTTCATAAATATATTTGAGAACAAGAGAAGTATATCTTTCAACCTTGCTGAAATTCAATTATTGATGGCCAATGGAGACACCATTGATGATATGTTGTTGCAAGAGGATTCCTTGAGAAAAGAATGAAATGAACTATTAAAAAAGGAGGAAATATTCTAGAATCATAAATCCAAAGTATAATGGCTCTATGAAGGAGATAGAAATACTAACTTCTTCCATCAATCCACCATGAGGCATAGGAAGAGAAACAAAATTATTAAGTTAATGGATGAGAATGGATCTCTAGTCTAGTTAGATATTTAAGCAGGTTAGGTGGTTGCCACCTATTTTTAGAAATTCTTTATTGTTTAGGATATAATGGAGAAGTAAGAGCTTATTGACATTATCCCCACCTAGCTTAATGTTGAAGATAATAATCTCCTTACAAAAATTATGATTAGAAAGGAAGTGCATGCTTACCTCTCTTCAATGGGTGCTTTTAATGCCCCAGGCCTAGATGGTTTTCCTTTGGCCTTTTTTCCAAGAGTTTTGGGAGATAGTAGGGTAGGATGTTACTAAGGTAGCTTCAAACTTAATTAAGGTTGGAAATTTTTTGAAACATCTTAATCACACCTTAATAGTGCTTGTTTCAAATAAACTAGATCCTATTTGTATGGGGGACTTCATGCCCATTAGCCTTTGTAATACTATTTACAAGATTTCTCTAAGATCTTAGTATGTAGATTGCAACCAATATTGGACCATCTAGATAGTAATAGTTAGAAGGGGTTTGTCCCTAACAGATAAATTTTGGATGCTACCATAGCCACTCATGAATTTATTCATTCTGTGGAGAGAAATAATTTTCTTGGTATGGTCTTCAATCTAGAAATTTCTAAGGCTTATGATATAGTGGTTTGGGACTTCTTATTCAAAGTCCTTGAGAAAATGGGGTTCTAGGACAGAATAATGTAGCTCATCAAAACATGTGTCACCACTATCAAGTCCTTTGTCCTAGTCAATGGGGTCTCTAAGGGGTTTTTCAATGTTAGTAGGGTTCTTAGGCAAGGTGATGCTTGTCCCCTTACCTCTTTATTCTTATGGATGAGGTTCTAAGCAAGAGTTTTATGAAGATGCTAATATCCCATGAGATTAAAGGTATTAAACCTACTTCAATAGTTGATCTTGATCTCATTCAATAGTTTTTGGATGACACTATCCTCTTTAGAACTGCCTTAGTGGTGGAATCTAGGAAATGGAAAAAGGTGATCAAGAACTATGTGGATGCATCCAGCCAATGTATCAACTATGACAAGATCTTGGTCTACTTTTTCAACACTCCTTTTGACCTTCAACAAAAAAATCATGGGGATTCTTGGTTGTTCAAGTGATGAGCTTCTAGGTACTTACCTCAACCTTCCCTTAACTATTAGATATGTTCCTCCCATATATTAGAATTTAATTCTTGAAAGAATTTAGAAGAAGTTGGTTGTGTGGAAAGGTAAGTTGTTGAGTCAAGCTAGAACATACCAATTTTTGAAGGCCTCCCTTCAGGAAATTCCCATATATTTCCTTTCCCTTTTCAAAATCCTCAAATATATTGTAGATAAGTTCAAGAGAATTTAGAGGAATTTCCTATGGATAGGGGTGGAAGAGAAAAAGAGGATTGCCCTGGTTAGCTGGGACAAATTCTATAGACCTAAACTGCAAGGGGGTCTTGGGATTAGAAAAATTCACCTGATCAACAAAGCCCTCCTAGCCAAGATTGGGTATAACTTATTGAGTATAAAAAAGTACTGGGGTATAATTATGAGAGAAAAGTACCTCTATAATAATAACCTCAATGATTTCCTTCACACCACTAGTATCCCTAGAGGTTTGGTAATTTGGAATAATGTGTTAAGAAGTAGAACCTTACTGTTGTAGGGTATGAAGTGGAAGGTGGGGGATGGTAGATCCATAAAATTTGGGAAGATAGTTGGTTAAATGGTACCACTCTCTATAAGATCCAAAACCTCCAAATACTTTCTAAAAGGGCAATTGCTTACTTTGGGAGGCTAGTTGTCGATTATCTTGTCAGAAATGGTAGTTGAAAATAGTTGCCAAACTGTTGTTAGGACTAGAATGGCCTTCTTCTGATTGTTGAGGAGTTTTAGATCTCTCTTCAAGGATGTAGGGTTCCTATATTCCCCTCAAAGAATAAATTATTGTGGTTAAAAGACAAAATGAGATTTTTTACTATCAGATCTACTTACAATCTACTCTTTGAGTCTAATGAGGACTCTAACTTTTGGAGAAGGGTTTGGAATCATAAACTTATTTCCAAGATTAGTCATTTTTGGTGGCTTTCCACACATAATAATATCCTTTCTATGGATAATATCTGTATCAAAGGATTCTAAATCCCTAACCTTTGTGCACTCTACATGAATAAGGAGGAATTAATTTCCCACCTTTTGCTACATTATGAGTTCTCATGGGAGGTTTGGAGCATTGCTATGCATAATCTTGGAGGCTCCTACAGCATGAATAATGATCTCTCATTGTCATAAGGTTCTAGTTTACCCCATTTATTAATCATATATGCAAATAGATATGGTATTAGATCCCCCTATCTTGGCTTGGGGACTCTAGAAGGAATGAAACAATAGGTTATTTAGAGATAAAACAAAATCTCCTAAGGAGGTATTCTATATGTTTGCTAAATTGTTACAAGAAAATATCTCTAACAAAACTTTAAACGTTTTTGAATCTCCTCCTAATAAGCTTGAAGAAATTATTATCAATTAGTGGAGTGTCTCAACTCACATCTACAAAACTTATAACTCTAAGAGAATTTTTCATGCTACTACCAAGTTGGCTCCCCCTGTTGATGGTTGGACGAAGCTCAATTTTAATGGAGCTACCAAAGTCAACCTAGGTCAAGCAAGTGGGTGTGGAGACTTGAGATTTGATAAGGTGGAGCTTATAGTTTCCTATGATGGAGGGATGGGGGAAAATTCCAATAACATGGCTATGGCTATGGCCCTCCTCTGGGGTCTTAAAGTGGTTCTTACTATTGGCATTAAAACCCTCCTAATTGAAGGTGATTCCAAGCTCATCATTGATGTTATTAAGGAGAAAGATAGGGTGGGATGGAAAATTGATGACATCATATAGGACATAAAGAAACTCCTTTTTGGCTTTGAGGGATTAGAGGTTAATCGTATCTACAGGGAGGACAACCAAGTGGTGGATGTTATGGACAATGTGGGTATCAATCTCTTCCCTATAAGGTGTTGGAGTAATCTTAATAATCTACCTATAAATGTTATAGATCATGTTCAAATGGAGGCCCAACCTTATTCATCCTAATGACCCTCTTAAAGCAATATTGTTTAGAATATATTTGTATATATATTCTAATAGGTAGATCTTTGATAGACATTTATCGTTGGAAGGAGAAAAAATAGGTTGTCATCAGTATGGCCAAGATGATGTATGATTACAATTTAGGTAACATGATTTTCCACATCAACAAAGGTCAGATTAGAAGAAGTTTGAGGCAAGTGCTTAGTTATCCCATGAGGTTGTATCAAATCCTAGTGGCACATTTTCCAATTGATAGCAAACACAAGCTTTATTATACTTTTAATTATTACTTGATCAGTGTGAATGATTTGAAGGATGAGCTTGGGTGTTTGAGAGGCATTAAGCGTTGGTTTAATGATGATAGCTACATCATTGTTTCTAGACATTTTTGTATCAATTCATATTATCCTTAGGTGTTAGGGTTTACTTTATAAAATTTTTTCCTTAATATTATGAAGAATTTAACTATAGGTAGTGACAAAGTTCAAACTAAACCCTTATCTTGTGCAGATTCTAAGGCTAACACCATGTTGTGGAGTATCTATTATGAGGGAGGTATCAATCCACTCCTGTAATGCCTCAATGGCCTTGATGAAAATCTATCTATTTAGTTTGTTATGTCTTTGGATGAGGATCATAAATTCTAGGTTAGTGAAATTTAGTTTAAAGTGAGTGAAGATACTATAGCTAAGGATATGGGTTTGATATGTGAAGGGAAAAGGTTGAAGAAACAAACTAAAGTCCAGGACCCTAAAGGCATGAAGAGATTTTTTAGAGAGGGTAAGTCACTAGTTTGACTATAGGGTAGCTTCGATAGGGAGAGCCTCATCAACCCCCGAGATAAGGTTTACTTTGTTATTATCAAATACATCACCTTAGAGGGTAGGTTTGAGTGTTGCTATCAATATCATTTTGTTTTATTGAAACATTTTCATCATAAGGTTCTTGTTAATTTCTTGTTTTATCTCTTATCATCTCTAGAGTCTTCTATGAAGATTTCTAAAATTGAGTTTGAAAGTAACCCTACTATTCTAACTATACTAGTGGATGAGGCCTTATTTTTTGTCTTTACCATTTCCACTTATCACTCTGTCTACCTAATCCCATTTAATCATTTCTAGTGGATGAGGCTAATGATAATGAGTTAGATGAGAACATCCCCTTGAGCATTAAGTATGATAGCCCTGGTAGGAGCAAGACCACTAGCCCTATTGTGAAAAATTCCTCGGGCCCTATTAGAACTTCCCATAACTATAAAGATCTGATCATTTATATTCCTTTTTCTCAACCCTATTATAATAAAGGATTTAAGTCCCCACTTGATTCCCAAAAGAATAAACCTTTTCTATAGGGCCCCTTTCTTTCATCCCCCATGGGTGGTGTGAATGGGTCCCCTGACTAATCATAAAAAGTGGTGGTTGAGGGTTTGTGTGAATTAAAAAATAGCCCTTACCACTTAAGCAACAAAAATAAGAAAGGAAATACTGGTGAACACTCTATATTTATGAAGTCGAGCAAGAAAAAAGTCAAAAAGTCTTCTGGTGTTGAGAAGTAGGCAAAGTTAGTTTTGGACAAGGGGTACTCTCAACTCCGAAAGCAAAGAAGATGATATTTTTGGGAAGGATAAGGGTAAAGATGTCTAGGGTAGTACTATGAGGAAGCTAAGCATTTAGATGTCAAGTAGATTGGTTGATGGAAAAACCTCAGTGTTAAATATTGTAGACATTCTTTAGCCTTAGATCCAGAGAATGAGGTGGATATCATGGAGGTCAAATTGAATCCTAATAAATTGGGGGAGAAGTATGGCACCAACTATTTTGAGGAGTTAAATAACTCCTTTTATGATTCTAAAAAGGACATTGAGTCCTTAGAAACCCCTAGGAAAGAAGATGTCAATGAAAATATTTATGATAATTGTATTTAGCTCAAGAAGGAATTAGAGGATGTAAAGAGTGGGTTGTTCTCTCTGGAGAACAAAATGAAGGTACTTTCTACCATGTGCTCTAAAGTGACTCATCGATATGCTACTTCACTGGTTGTCCTATAGCATGCTTAAGATGAGAAGGTGGACAAGGTTGGCAAGGTTGATATTAAGGAGGAACTCTTGGGTTTCCTCAAGGATGATTGGAAATATGTACTTAATTATTTATGGGTTCTTCTACATTTTTTGGTTTCAAGTCTTTTAATGCTTTTGTGTTAGTCTGTTATTTGGTTATTGTTGCTTTGTTATGTGGTTGTTGTCATGTTTTGTTTCCCTTGGGACATTTTGTTATAGGGATATGCACCCTTATTTGTAGCTTATCAATATCAAAACACATGTATCTAACTACAAAAATATATCATGTAAATATCGATAGGAATATATGATCCACATGAGGATGAGATATGAATGGGAGACCCATATACATGTTGAAATAAGAGGAACGAGTGTTGAATAATATACATCAATATTACCTAGTGAAGAAGGATAAATATATTATTAAATGTAGTATGATTCCCCGCTATGGATAAGATATAAAAATATATGGATCAATTGTGACACCTATAATATGACTAGGTGAAAAAATGGCATGGGAAATGTGAGCTTGTAAAAATATAATCAATGTATGATAGATAGACATATGAGTTTTTTAAAATATAAATAAGCAAGATAATGTCATATCCTAATTGTTTTTTATAATATAAGAGTTGTTGTTACTCATATTTGACATTTAATATGAAAAAAAATTCATGTGATTATTTTTGGCATATTGCTTGTTAGTTTAGTTAGATCATTGATATGATTCTCATGCTATGTTCATTACAATTGTTTAAATTATTGACATGATTATCATGATCTATTAATTATAGTTGTTTATATGTTTATGTACATATTATGTTATAACTTATCCAAATACTGCTAATATACTATTTTCTAACTGTAGGATATAGATAATTGAGTTGAGTTCGATAGTGGATCTTAACAGGCGAGGGTGTGTGGCTAGTTAGATGATACTTTGATAGATGGGTTATGAGATATTTTGGTATTCCAAAAACCACCAGTTATTTTTGCTATTGTATTGTTTCTATTTATTCTTTGCTTTCCTTTATTTTACCATTTTATCTTTTCATTAGTCTCTTGTCTTTATGAAATAGTTTTGACTTGGTATTTTATTGATTTAAATTTATTTAAATTCAATTTATGCATGTTTCCAAATGTGCACACTTTTATAAATCAATGCCACTTTTGTCTTTTTTGATCATTTTTCTATTCGTCATTTGCAACCAAGTTGTAACACCTAAAATAATTTTAGTATCACCTAAGATATGATCAATGTAACATGTGACCCTATCTTATTCTCTTATTTTTTCATTCTTAATGCATCTTGTTAGCATTTTTGGTATATATGATGGTTGCATTATGGATTCAGATTTGTCATTGTCTTGAATTGGCTATTACTATGTGAATGCATACCACTTGGAATAGGTGTATGGCTTATGTTGGTTTTATTTGTTTAACCATGGCCTTTGACCTTGGATTGATAATGATTAAGTGGAATTTAGTCCATTAACTTTCATTGTTTTAATAATCATTTTTGTTAAAATGATGGCTTTATAATTTATCCCATCATATTTCATGGGATGGAAATGGGAATAAAAAAATTGACCTTATTATTTGATCTAGGCCACTGGATTATTATGGCACTATTAACAAGCACGAGGTTATCAAATGGGTTAAGTATTATCAACTATAGGCATTATTGTTGAGGTTTTAACAAAACTTGTCATTTAAAACCCTTATTTGACTCTAATATTTTGAGATAAATAAGTTTGATAGGAGTCTCTAGTGTTTTTTGGTTCAGATGGAATGTTGAGATTGAGATTAAGAAGTTGTTAAGCCTGTAGTTTTACCATAAATAAATAAGAAAATGTGGGGACATGGAGCTCAATGTCTTCACCTTGTATGACCCATGACTTGAGTTCTTTCCATTTTGACTATAGTATTTCATGGAATCCTATTTTATTATCCTTCTCATTTTTCCATGGAGCATAGTGGTGGAAAATGGGGAAAAAACTATCACTAGCAATAACTACCATTATGGATTGTGAAACTAGATTAATAAGTAAGCTTTAATATTTATCTTATTTCTTATTTTATGGAGTCATTATGGGTATTGTGATCAATGTTTATGAGGAATAACATATGTTCTTGAATGGGATATAAGTGGTATTCATAACAGTAAAACCCAATTGCATTTCCATAAATACATTATATTCTAACCCTGCCCTTGTTTTTATCATGTTTTCATGTATTTTTATGGGTTGCTTCTCTTTGTGGTTTAAAAAACTTTTTTTAATTAAAACTTTGTTATCCATTATTATGAGTTACAACTTCCTTTTTTGGTTCAATTTGGTGTTTGAGTTTGAATGATTATATTTTATTGGTTTTGTTTTATTGGGGGTTTTTTTCTAGAAATGTAATCTTGGATCCCATATGGAGAAAACAAACACCACTCTATTTTTTTATGGCTCCACCATCAAACTGATGGATGGGGTGGCTATCGCCATAAATGGGGGGATCATAGGGATGGAAGGGTGGGCTTTCCCATTCTATTTATTCATTTCACTAGTTATGGCATCATAATTTTATGTCATTTTTTGATAATTTATACCACTATTGAAAAACATTACTGCATATTGGATTTAAGACAAAATCCTACTTCAATTGTGTTATTGTTAATTTTATGCTTCTGACATCTTTTAGATAGTTATGTGGTTGAGTTATTTTATATACGTATGTGTAAAATTATGCATTATAAATGATATAAGAGTTGTATTTGGAATATTTTTTTATCCTTTATCCATTCAACATTTTCTTATTTTGGATATATATGTAATGTTTTACCCATGGAATCATTGATCATTGATACTCAACTATGTTGAGTTTTGCATTATTATTGTTAGAAGTTTATGTATGGTGTAACTTGTCTCTGATTGATGATGGGGTTGATAATTGGGTTTGATATTTGGTACCTAAATTCATATCTACCCTTAAAAATACCATTATTTGGTTTACTCTTTTATACTCTAACTAATATGTATTTTATGTTTATGCTTGACTAGGTTATGGATTTGGTTAATCTTTCTTCAAGAACATAGTTTTGGAATGTTTCATATTTGAGTGTATCATTTAGGTTTTGTATAAGAAGGTTTTATAAATTTATTATATAATTATTAACCTTGATTTAGAGGTAGATTTATACAACTATTACTCATATGAATGAATTTAGGAACAATAATCTATGTTTGATTTGTATTTTCATTTCAGTTGGGAGAAATAATAATATATATTAGTAAATACTTATAGTTGTATATTAAGTTTTATTATTGAGATAATCATATACTATTAGTGGATTACCATTGTTTGGAGGTTACCTTGTGAGTATATGTTTTAAATACCAAATTTATAATTAAATGGCTAAGATCCTAAAACAAATGTAATGCTTAATTGATTGAATACCATTTTTGTAACATTGTTATGGTTTTAATACAATTATTATAGTGTGTATTATGAAATTAGGTATGCATTATAATAATAGATTTATAAATTATAAGAGAAGTGATTAAGTCAACAATTAAAATGGGTATGCAAATGGCAGTAGTGATGGGTAAAAAATATATCTAAATCAAGTTAAAATTTATTATTTTTTCTTATAATGTAGAACCATTGGAAAAATAGGTTTTAAGATAATTTTCCAAACTGATTTGTTAATATAATAATAGATTTGCTTAACAACAAAATAAACAAGAAATAAGTGGATTATTGTTAGTGTATCTTTTATTACATTTAATGGTTTTTCCCTACACATATTTATTAACTTACTTAGGTGTTAATTTAGGTCATTGGGGAAGATAATCCCACATTCATGAGGATTTGTAATTGTGTCTATCTTCCACCTATATATGTATCTTTCTTATAAGCTATTTTGGATAATGATGATAATACTAATATTTAGATATTTTGATTGTTGAGTGCAAAGCTTCTTCTAACTCATGTTTGATTTCACTTTTACAATAGGTATCTATTCTACATAATTTCCTTTTGCATTTTACAAAGATTTATGCTTCATATTTACTCAGACCTCAATTTCAACCTAATCCAACATGGTATTAAATCTTGGTTTCTAGTAAACAAATGCTAAAATTCTTGTTATGAAATGTTGAGTTTAAAATTGCATGTTAGAGACATACCATTATTTGACCTAACACATTGAAGAATCACCATTTTCTAAGATTTTTATCTTCTTATGGGGTCCTTTGTTGATCCAGATTCAAATAAAGAAAAAGGGAAATGTGTCTCTTGTTGGTAATCTATCATCTGGTAGATTTTTGTGAAAAATAATTTATGTCATTATATTCAGAAGGTGTCAAAACTTAAGGATCAGATGTAAACATGACCTAGTTTTGTGATAGTTGATTTGGGCCATTTTGGAGGGTTTCAAGGTGTTTTCTTGGATTTGTCACAAATTCATACCATTGGGGTCTCCAAGATAAAAATTATTTTTGGGTTTTTTTTGGGTTATGGATATATGTAGTGGGTATTTGGTATATTTTATGGAAAGATAGTGTATCTAATTATTTTTACATAATTAGAGATTTAGAGTTCATTTGCACTTATTGAGTTTTTGGGTCTTCCCACCACCTGATAGACCTTCATTCATTTTCAGCATTTTTAGAACTTCAAACATTCTTAGCACATGTACAAGGGAACTACAACCATAATACCAAACCCTGAATGCTCCCAATATTCTAAGTTTTGACTATTGAAAACCCTAACACCTACTCATAAGACTTTTATCTTTGGTTGCTAGAGTCACTACTAAATTTGGAATTATTTGAAATCTAACACCTACAAGGACCTTAGTTTCCTATAAATCCTAAAATTTCACTTCCAAAACTCTGATGACTACTCATGAGGCCCACATTTATGATGACTATAAAAGTTGAATACAAATTTGACCACATAAGATAGCTATAACTTTGATAGGAACGCCTGATTATAGAAGGGAAGTGAAACTCTAATAGAAAATTTTGATGACTACACTAATCCCTCATATTCTTTCCAAGTGCATTCCCCTTTCCCAAGTCTAATAATGTCCACAAGGATTATTTTTGCTTGTACAACACGAACTAATACTTCTAAGAATCAGGGAACCTCTTTTTTTACCTTTTTATCTACTCCCATATATGTTCACGGTTCATTGGTCTTAGTACTTTAACTTACCTTGGTGGTCTATCTTGATTTGTATGTCAAATCAAGACTTGAAACCACCATTGTTGGAAACACCACGTCTATGCATGTTAACTTTGTATTTTACATAGTGTAAAAATGGAGTAGGCCCTCTAAATTTTATTTTGAAGTTTGGCTTTCATGGCTCTCTTAGCTCTCAACTTATTCACATGGGACATATTAGCCTATCATTAAATGATCGTTATGTTATCGGTCTACCACTATGCTATCAGGGGATAGGATAGTGGTCAGTCAATCGTTATGTCATCTATCAAATGCTATGTCATCGAGGGACCACATAGTGTTTGGTCAACTATTATGTTGTTGGGTGACCACATAGTGACTGATCAAATAAATTATGACCATCGATCGACTACCAAGTCAATGGGTGACTATTATGCCTTTAAATGAATGCACTATCATCAGTCAACCTAAACTTTCTAAGTATTGTATGTATTATTTTATCTCCATTCTTCTAGTAATTTTAAGAATGTAGCTTATTTTTTGCCTTGTGTAGGTGGTGAATAGTGAAAATGTGATGGTGGGGGAGAAAATTTTGTATTAAGATATGTTAGATGACTACATTACTACCATCAGGTGACCTCTTCGAGTATTAATGAGGGTGGTTGGTCATTATCAAGATGTAGTTGTTGCATTAAAGGTAGTTGTTGGTGGCTAGATATCTATATATTTGATCAATTTGTCATTATAGTGGTTGGTTTTTCTTCTCCAAAAGAGGCCAGAGAGCCAATCACACTTTTTTTCTATATTTTATTATTTTTTCCCTCCATCTTATTTTTCATGGGGGGATGTTGTCTAGGTTCATATTTGAATGATCATTGTAATTTTATTCTGATATCAAGTAAACATCTTATTTAATGTATGAGCTCTAAAAGTTATTTGGCATTTGATTTCACGTGTAATATGATGGTGGTGCCCCCCTTTTATTCTAAATTTTTTATCCCCAGGCTCATATCCCATTATGAATGTGTGAATGTTGGTCAAATGTAGGGTTGGTTTTATGTATATTTGAGCATATAATTGTTGGATTCGATTACATCCTCTTAGGATTTTTTTCTCTCTTTTCCCATTTCTTTTTTTCTCTTTTTAATTAATTGGTTAGCTCAGGGTTTATATACACAATATATATTTGATGTCATATCTATGATTACAATTCATTATATTACTATTTCTAAACTATTGAATTCAGTTAGTGGAATGAATGAATGAACGGTTTCATAAATCAACCATACACCAATGCATGTAAACCATAAACATTGGTTTTCACATTATAGGCAAACCTAAAATGAATGTACATATTTTTATCATGAACACAACCTAAATCTCACCCAAATGAGATTAAAAACATGAATTTCATTTCACACTATACAAGTAATAGAAACCCTTAAAACTTGATTTAAAATATTTCATAACACCAACAAAGTCCCCTTAAATGGAATGGTCATAATGAGCCACTAAGTGAAGATCAATATGCCTAAACTAGGTCGACAAAAACCTTGGAGAGAATCCCTAGGATCTCTTTTTAAGAGAAGAAATCCTATAATGTTGGCACATGCCAAAATGCACTTCAACAAGGATATCAAATTTAAATATAGACTTATCCTAAGCCTTATCCCCTACTCATATGGGAGTTTTGCCCTTGGTCACAACTAGCCCATGGGGCTTAAATTATCCATGAAAAGTTAAGTCAATTTTTTTTCAGACCCAAACTTTATTCAAAGTGGATATTTATTTTATGAGAAAGAACTCCAAACTTCCATAACTTTCAACTGACTACTCCTTTTTAGGCATGCTTTTTTTTAAGTGGGATTTTTTTGATCTCTATGCATTGGTGTTATTATCTTGCCTTTTAGATTTTAAACTCTATAAATTTAGGTGGGTTTCATATCCTTGTCTTTCTATCACTAATCATTTCAGCACATACTTCCTTTTTACCCCATGAATCTGAATCAATTTCTGCTTCTTACACCATTCAACTATCATGAGTGGAAACCAGATATAAAATCCTATTGAGTAAATTTTTACATTAGATCATGATGCATACAAAAAATGAACTGACAATTGATGCAGAAAAGGTGAATTGGTGTAATAGAAGTGATGAAGCCTAGGTCTATTGTGCAAATCTATGTCTCACGATTTTCTCTTTCATATTAAATATAAAACTTTTACTAATTATGTTTGAACCACATTGTAAAAACTCTTCAGGAAGTAGGGCATAATGAGGGGTCATGAGCTAGATAATGAACTCATCATATTGATTCCATGCAACTTTGACATTATACAATACTTCTTAACTATGTCAAATCACTCAGGTTACAGTTGAAGCTATGTGGCATTGATAACAAGGATGCCCAATTGACTCTTTTCATCCTTGTTAAATTAGATTTAGACTATTCTATCTTCATTTCTACTTTTCATGCCACCAAATGTGCCCTTGGAGTTACATGAACCATGCCATTCTTGGATGAATTTACTATTTACTTAACTTGGGAAAAATACAAGCTTACTCAAATGGGTACAATGAAGTCCTCTAAATCACATGCCTTAATTATGATCTATGATAAACAAAAGGATTCTAGCAGTAAAGAGAATAAACATAACTAGAAGGACCCAAAGTAAATAAAAGGTCAAAAATATGATGATAAGTCAAAAACATCAACTGAGTCTTAATTTTAAAATAGTAAACCTAAGAAATAGAGACTCACATGTGCCTACTATAATAAATTTAGGCATGATGAAACCAAGTGCATGAAGAAGTAGACTGACCAATTGACAACGATGCTTATGAAATATAATATTAGTGTCCCTAGTTCTGCCAATCAGGTTTCATCAACACATGATTCTTATAAGGCTAAATATAGTATTAAGGGCAAAGAACTTTTTGTATTTGCATCATAGCTTTCCACATGGGTAATTGATTATGGTGCCTCACACCATATGGATTCATCTCAAGACCTTTTCTTGTTCTTGGAGCCTAGGTATATGCCTTCCATATTGTTGGGTGATGATATTTATATAGAAGTTAGTGGGAGAGGATACATTGAATTAAATGATGGGATATGTTAGGATTTTCTATGTGTTTTATTATTATCCACCAATATCCTATTTGTTTATCAAACCACTCACATTGGTTCAAGAAAGAGAGTTGAGTTCATACCTAATTCTATGGTTATTAGGGAATCAAATTATGACTCCATAGTTTCCTTTGGGAAAATAGATCATTAGTTACAATCGTACACTTCTCACATTTTTCCCCTAATCAACCTCTACCAAATTGTTCACTCATTTAGATGGGTTGATTAAATTATGGCATGAGTGATTTGACCATCTCAACTATCGCTACCTATATAAAATTAGTTATCAAGGAATGGTTTTAGGGTTGTATAATTAGTAAGCATCATGAAGAAACGTATGAAAAATGTAAAATGTGGAGAGCTACACAAATATTAGAACTAGTTCATAGTGACATTGTTGGTCCATTTACATCTTCTTCATTCAACATGACTAAATATATGCTTACTTTCATCAATAAATTCTTGAGATATACTTGGATGTACTTTATTAAGCATAAATCTAAGGTCTTTGATCATTTTAAGGACTTCAAGGTGATTTTATAAAAATAGTCAGGTAAAGCCATCAAGATTTTACACACTAATAATAGTGGCGAGTATGTTAGTAATTATTTTGAGCAATGCTACACTTTAGAGGGGATTGAACTATAATGTGTAATTCCATATAATCCTTAGTAGAATGGTGTTGTAGAACATAAGAATAGGTCCTTAAATTAAATGGCCAGCTATATGCTATACTCTAAGTCTTTTACACCTTAGTATTGGGTCAAGGCCATCAACTGCGCTTTTTATATCTAAAATTAAGTTCCTCATAAACCATTGAAGGAAGTGGCTCCTTTTGAAGCATGGAGTGGATGGAGTGGTTGGAAACCCATAGTGAATCATTTTTTATTTTTTGGAGCTTATACTATGGCACACATTCTTAATAATAAATGTAAGGCATTAGAACCTTAGATTCAACCTTACATCTTCATATTTTCAAGAGGGTCCATCAGATTCCATACTTGACACTTATCCCTCTTACATGTATGAACTAAGATTTGATGACAATTTTGTTGATTCAGATCTACTTGAGAAACTTCCTAATGATTTAGATTCTTCTTCTAATTATCATGATGAGAGTAGTGATAGGGACTCACCTCCTCCTTCTCCTAGATTATATTCATAGGATGAGGAATATCCTCTAGGCTCTTTAAGTACTATTCCTTTTTGGGCTAGACAAACACTACAAAGTGTTAGACATTAGATTGGAGATCCATCAAACACCAAACAAACATGTTTATAGTTCTAGAATGCCCCACATGCATTCATTACTTCATATTCTGATCCATATGCATTTCATAAGGAATTAATCAACCTTAAGTGAGAATTATACAGAATAGGAGTATGTTTCCTTGATAAGGAATAAAATTTGGGATTTATCCCTCTTCATAAGGGAAGAAAAATTATTCAATGTAGGTGGATATACTAAACAAATTATATAGTAATGGGTCTATGAGAGAATGACTGAATAATTTATTCATCTAACTTTGAAAACATTTCATGATATAATATATATCCATGAATATTGCATAACCACATCCTATAATATAGGATGGTGCATAAATAAGAAACCTAGAATAGAGTCATAGGTATAATAATAATGGGGAAAAAGTAATGATATTCTAATGATGAATTAATATGACTCTAACATTATCCCCTTAATTCAGCATAGCTTGAAGTGAACAAGAGAGAAATCCTCTAAATGCCTCAAATTTGACAAGTGTAAGTGACTTGGTGAAGACATATTCACATTGTTCTTATGTTATGAAATAATGGATTTGGTTCTTGTGTTGTTATAAATTTTCATGTATGAAAAGCACTTATACCTCAATATGATTTGTGTGTTCATGAAGAACTATATTACAAACAAGTTTGAGAACATCCTCATTGTCACAATAAAAGATGGTAGATTTATTTTTTGGTACTCCCAATACTTCCATTATGTGATGTAACCATATTGTTTCATAGACATATCCTCATGTAGCATAATATTAGGATTTAGTGGAAGATCGATTAAAAAAATTCTTTCCCCCATAGGATATAGGACCAAATCCCAAAAATAACACATATCCGGAAGTGGATTCTATGTCATCAATATTTATTGCATGATTTGTGTTTGAATATCCTATCAAGATTATCATTCTTCTTGTATTCTAGGCTGAAGTCCATTATACCCTTGATATATCTTAGTATCCACTTTGCTTCTTTCTTGTAAGACATATTCATATTCTACATAAACCATGAGATATAACTAATAACATAGCTAATGTGTGGCCTAGTATATGTTAATTAAATAAGACTCCCAATCAATTGATGATAGAGATCTGTATTCCCTTACAGTGATGGATATGTATGAGACAATTTAATCCTTGTGTCCATATGTGTAGCAATTATATTATTATCCATCATCTAAATTTTCTTGAGTGTTGTATTTTCATATTTCATTTGGGACACAAATACGTGGTGTTACTTTTTCCATACTTATAGTCCAAGACAATAGTTTATAAACCCAAGCTCTATCATGTCAAATGTTTGATTACAATCTTTCTTGGTTACATCAATCATCTTCACTAATCTTCCAGTAATGACTAGATAATCAACATACATAACAACAATCACAATCACCACCCCTTATTTTTTGAGGTAGATATTTAGATCATAGGGCTATGTAATCCATGCTGAATGAGATGCTCATTGATTTTTTATATACCAAGCTTAAGGAGCCTATTTGAGCCTATATAGAGATTTGATGACCTTACATACTTTTCCCCCATTACCAAGTGTGATAAAACCTTTTGGTTGTGTCATGTAAAATTTTTCTTAAATATCTCCATTAACAAATTCACTTTTTACATCCATTTGTTGAATTTTCCATCCACAGTATGCATCTAGAGAAAATATCTTTCTGATAGTCTTGATATTGGTTGTAGGTCAAATTTATCCTCATAATATATGCCTTCATTTTGTGCAATCATTTTTTTATGAACGTGCATTATGTTTTCAATACTTCCATGTACTTTGTATTTAATTTTAAAGACCCATTAATAACTAATTGGCTTCTTCTCTAGTGGAAGATCTTCAAGCTGCCATGTGTTATGTTTCATCAATGACTAAAATTATGCATTTATGGCATAATTACAAGGTTTAGACTCTAGATATTATTAAACCATAGAAGACTCTAGTGTTTCTAAAACTATGCTCATTAGGGCCAAACTAACCTTATTTTGAGTCATGATGTGATTCCTTGGTCTAGCAGTTGATGTTTCTTGAAATTTATTCATTTTAACATCTTTTTATGTACTTGTATACCATTTAGGCATACATTGAATTGTTCTTGTGGGTGGATTTACATTATCTGACTGATCATCCCCATCATTATTATCACCATCAATGGTGTCATGACCTCAAACTATCTAGAGGTTTGATTACTAAGTCAGGTGAGTTTGTGGAATGCAAACTAGTTTTACCTTTCTCATCAAACTCTACATCATTACTTATGGATATTTTATTTATTTTAGGATCCATAAGTATGTAGGCTAATGACTCATCACTTTACCCTAAGAATATGTAAGTCATGGATTTCTTATCTAGTTTAATTATATTCTTAAAAAGAACATTCATATCAGCATTACATCTAAAAACTCGAAGATGACCAATGGAAGGTTTATGACCTATCTAGGATTCATGTGGAGTCATATTATCAAGCAATGTAGTGGGTGACCTATTCAATAAATAAACTATTTTTTCCCCTACTTTTTCCCAATATGTTTTTGCCAAACTTGAATCTTCAATCATGAATCATACCATTTCTATGAGAGTATGATTTCTCCATTCTATAACACCATTATACTAAGGAATGTATGGTGGAGTCATTAGTTAGTGAACTCCATGTTCTTTCAAATAAATAGAAAATGCCTTACTAGTGTATTATCCCCCTAGATCCTTGATTTTATGACTAATTTTAATTTCCATCATGGATTTGAACTCTTTACAAGTATTGAAGGCTTAATATTTATTCTTTATACAATATATCCATTTTTTTCATGAGTAGTTGTCAACTAGAAGCATAAAATAATGAAATGCATAGTGACTAGGTCTCATTGGGTTGTATAGATCAGTTTTCACCATATTTAGATTTTTAGATGCTCTTGAGGAACTTTGACCAAAATATGTTTGATGTTATTTTACAAAGAGACAACCAAGGCAAATATTTGTATTTTTATTCAACTGAGGAAGCCCACAGACCATGTTACAATGACTTAGTGCATGAAAGTATACAAAATTAACAAGACGATATTTATGATGCCACAAATTGGTTGAGTCTAAATCCTTAGATATAAATTATTGATTATTCAACTCAAGAAAGTCTAGTTAGAAAATTTTACCAAATCTTAAGGCTCATGCATCAACTTTCAATAATTTTGACTTATCTATGATCAGACATATTTTTTTATCTTTGTAGTCAAAGTTAACCTTTGGGTTGTGTTGAAGTAACTAATTAACAAAAAGTAGATACTTCATGCGTCATGGGACATACAAGACATATGATAATTTAAAAGCATTATGTCTAAGTGCTAAGGAGATATTTCTAATGCCTTCAACATGATAGGATGAATCATCACCCAAAGAGACATGATTTTTTGGAGAATCCTCATTCATACTGTAGAACCAATCTTATCTTCCATTCATGTGTTGATTTTTACTTGAGTCGACATACCAAATAGAAATATATGAGGTTTATTCTTTATGAGACTGAGATGCATAGAGGAAGTCCTCATCAAAGTGATTATTTCTTGTTCAATAAGGTTTCCTTGTTTATTTGTTTTCTTCCTCCAGTTACCTTTATTTTGGCCTTGTTCTTTTTGTGGATGTGATGATTGTTGTTTATTTGGATTCTTTTTTCTTGAGGAGACCTATGTGAATGAGTTATACCAATATATTTTTTAGATCATAACATTTATTTCCACAAATGATGTAAAATTTATATTGTTTATTCCCTTTGGAATTGTGTTTTTTACCTTGATTTTATTTATATGACTTGATCTGTCTCTTCCCTTCCTATTGATGAGAGGTGAGAGCATGGTCTTATGATTATTCTACTTTTGTATGCATAGACTCTTCCTATTATAACATGTTTACCAACTTATCAACATATTATTTTTATTTTTTGATAGTCAAAGTAGTCAATAATATCTTATAGGAAGGTGGGAGTGCTCTTAGGAATATAAGTACAAGAGAGGCATCTATCACTTTCTTTCCCGATGCTTAAAACAAAGCCCTCAGGGATACAACACAAGATAGAAAAGCTTATACTTTTTATCCATAACTAAATTTGAGTGAATGAATTTGACTCTATAAATGGAGAATGGTGCCTTAATTTTTGGCCTCATAAACTATTTGGATCTTATCCCAAGTGTCTTTAGTTGTTGTGGCCTCACAGATATAAGGTTGTACCTCATCTGATACCCTAAACATTATTATTAGTTTTGCCATTTTATTTGATTTATCAACGTTATGCTACTAATAAACTTTAGAGGTATGTTAGGTGAGGGTGCCATTATAATAGACTAAATTTCTTCAAATTCCAAATTTGTCATAATTTTAGATTTCCAAGTGGCATTATTATCACCACGTAGAATATGTGAGTCTAGAAAAAATAATTTTGGGCCATTTCTAGCCATTGTGTAGAATCTGACCAAAGGTGAGGGATTGGTTCCTTATCGATCCATGTATTAAGGTATCCATTTATATATACCACCATATTGATGTAAAAAACCTTTCTATATGTTGACCCTTCCTATATACATGTCGATACATGAAATAAGTTTGCCCTTTTTATATACTTGATGATACATGAAAAAAGCATAAACATACATGAAATAAAATGGTATGTAGTACATATATAGTATTGAAATAGGTTTGACCAATCATTAACATCTACTTAGATGTAAATATGCATATATGTGTGTAGCTTCCCTATATACTTAGAATTTCCACCTATCAGTATTTATGCCTATCGATTAAATCGAATGAGTAAATGAAGGGATGTCTAATGAAAAGTTTAACCTTATTTATCCCCATTAATTTTATAGGTTTGATTAATATATTTTATTGTTTTAGCTATCTTAGTATATGTATTTTTTTACTCAATCATGATGTCTTTACCCATAAACATGAGTCAGAGGCATTGCTTACACCAAACACTATGATTGTGCATAAATGCATCATTTTGTTTGTGTCTACTTCTAATAGTTTGTAAAAATAAAATTATACAATTATTTATAAATGAAAATATTACAATTAATGTAAAATTCTAATTCCATTTAGAGAGATAAAATTAAACCCCCCTTATTTGCTAGTTTGTAAAACAAAAATTCCCTTATTGAAAAGCAAACAACACCCCCTCACCTTTTACTTTGTTTTTGAAATGTACTTTGAAATAGATACTCCACTATGTAAAAAAATATGAGGTATTTGTACTCTAGACCTTGACCATTCATGGTCTCAACAAAAATATTATTACCAATTGCTCTAGTAATAGATGTAACTATGTTAATGTAGAAAATATACTTATCTACTATTTAAAGTAAATTGACTTTAAAAGGCACTATTAAGTCACATATTTCAAATTTGATACCACAAAATTATAGATAAAACATCATCCAAATATAATACAAATGGTAATATATTGAACACACTATCCAAAGAGTATAATAGCCAGTCTTTAAGGTGAAATTTGTTACCAAATCCACTGAATGCCAATACCATAAATTCCAAGTTTAAAAGTGAAAAACATCATCCGGTCTACTTTTGGTTTCCCCTCATCAAATTAAAAAACATGTTGATGCATATAACACCTTTGGGATATATAAATATTATAGCTCATATTTTATTTATAGCAAGATATAATGTTTAGCGACACAAGAGGAAGCACTATATCCTTTAGAATCCTTATCTATTTTGTTTATAGTAGACCATTCACATTCAATGTGGAGGGTACAATAATCCAAGAATAAATAGTTATTTGAAATTGGTATTAGATAAAATATTAAATCTTGTCAATCCATATCCCAACACCCAAGTTTATCCATCTAGACCAAGTTGTATGTGCTCACGACATACTTAAGCCATTAGTAGACTTAATAAGAGAAAAGTATTATATTTTAGGTAAATTTTTATGATTCAAAGCTCCAATTCATCAATAAAAACTCAATGCCACCAATTTACCTATATGGTGCCTCAATAAGTAATTAACAATGTGGATTTAATAATAGGATATATTTCACAATGTTGTGGGAGTGATCGAGCTCCTCCCTCCTTCCAGGTTCCCAAATAATTCTAATTTGAAACCAAATGAGAGATTTAATGAATAATTTATTTAGTTAACTTTGAAAACATTACATGTGATAATATATAGCCATGAATATTGCATAACCACATCCTAGAATATAGGATGATGTATAAACAAGAAACCTAGAATAGAGTCACAAGTACAAAAATAATATAAAATGAAACAATAATACTCTAATGAAGAATTAATATGACTCTAATAGTCCATAGACAAGTTCAAATCATGTTTGGTAGAAAAAGGTTTTCCTCAGATACCTGGCATTAATTGTATTGAGATGTTTACCCCAGTTGCCAAAATGAACTCAATCTGACTCAGTCTTGATATTATTGCAACACATCATTAGGATGTTCATCAAATGGATGTGAAGATAAATTAATTCAAAGTTACCTCAAATAGTAAATATATATGTAACAACCATAAGGATTTGTGAAAGATTCTTCTTGAGTTTGCAAACTTGGGAAATCTATTTATGGCCTCAAACAAGCTCCTTAAGATTAGTATGCCAATATTGACTCCTTTCCTCTTTTAGTTGGGTTAATTGCATGTTATTATGAGTTGAATGTCTACATTTTATGAGAGGATGATTCATTGTTTATCTTGGTTCTATATGTGGATGACCTGTTTATCATAGGGAGTTCTTCATCCACCATTAAACAATGAAAACTAATTTATCTAACAAGTTATTAATAATTGACTTGGGATTATTGTATGACTTCCTCAATAATGAAATTTCTTAGTCTAACTCTAGGATTACTATTTCACAATCTAAGTATGCTTGTGATTTTCTTGCACATTTTAATATGGTTGACTATAATCCAACTCTAACTCCCTTTATATCTGGTGTGAAGCTTGAGGTTGATTATCCCTCTCTTTTGGTTGAGCTCCATCATATCAACA
Source organism: Torreya grandis (assembly GCA_037957365.1). Taxonomy (NCBI): domain Eukaryota; kingdom Viridiplantae; phylum Streptophyta; class Pinopsida; order Cupressales; family Taxaceae; genus Torreya; species Torreya grandis. The sequence continues at coordinate 850,093 of JARHVA010000528.1, forward strand.
ACTTGTTATAAGTCTCATCTATCTTATTGACACTAGACCTGATATTTAATATGTATTGGGCATGGTATCTAGATTTATGCGAGAACCACATGAGCTACACTAGAAATAATCTAAATGGATTCTCCACTACATTCAAGGTACTCATAGTTTTGAGATTCACTATAGAGCAAGCATTTACGTTTAGTTTATTGGGTATATAGAGTCATATTGTGTTGGAGATATTAAGATTTTAAAGTCTACTTTAGGATATAGTTTATCCCTTGGTTCAGGATCGATTAGTTAATAAGGAAATAAGGAAAATGTTATTGATTTATCTTCTAAAGAGGTAGAATATAGAAGAATTTTTAATGTTACCACTGAGGCTATTTGAATTCAAAGGATTCTCACTAAGTTTTGCATCTATTTTCAATGACCAATAGTCATATTTTGAGACAACCAAAGCAAAATATATTTGCAAGAATATGGTCCTCCATCAATAGACCAAGTATATTCAAATTCACATGCTTTTCATTTAAGAGATTATTCATGAGCAATTCATTGATCCATGATACATATAGACTACATATAAAATGGTTGATACATTCATGAAACCATTCACTAAGATTAAGTGTCTTCATTTATTGGGTCTTTTTGGGGTTTGGGTAGCTCTATCATCCTTCTATAACGGTAATTTTGTATGTAGTTGGATACCTTATAGGGTTATTTTTTGAGACCTAATTCTTCACCCACCTAAGCTACACTTAAGGGGGATGTTAGCATAGGATTTTATTTCATTTAATCATTTTTACCTACACATGTTTATTTACCTTGATTAGGTGTTAAATTTAGGTCATTAAATAAGATAATCCCACATTCATGAGGATGTGTGATCATGTCTATCTTCCACCTATATATGTACCTTCCTAATCTATTTTGGTTACTGATGTTATTGCTATTATTTCCATATTTTTATTGTTGAGTGCAAATTTTCTTCTATCTCATGTTTGATTTCACTTATAAAATAAGTATCTCTTCTTTATAATTTGCTTTTACATTTTACCAAGTTTTTTCTTCGTATTTACTCCCTTAATTGCAATCTAATCTAATAAATATATCAATGTTTAATGAAATTGATTATTATGTTTTTACAAGTTGTGTAATTTCACTATTGGAATTAAAATTGTAGATATTCTTGATTATTTGCATATAATAGTTTATGAATTAAATAATGAATCCATGATTTGGTATGGATCCTATACAAGCATAATCATTCAAAGTAATTTTAATTACATTAATTTAATATAGGCTTACACTTATGGGGTCACTATCCAATAGATCATTGATAATTAAATTTTATTGGTCAATTGTCAATATTGTAAAGTTTATTCTTGAGTGGTAAATAAATGTCATCATTGTCTCTTGTTGGTTGTTATAATAATTGGGTAATAATAGATGGAACATTACTTGGTGTCATGACCCAAGCAATGAGGATAATTTTTATATCCTCGGGTATGCAACACTCATAAATTCTATAGTAAATTTTTATGCTTATGTTTTAAATACATGTATATTAAATGGTTTATGTTTTACTAATGTATGTGTTAATCATAAATTTAAAAACTATATATTAATGGTAACTAATGTATTATGACATATGAATAATAATATGAAATTTGGTTGGTGATATTAAACATTGAAAAATGTATGATTGTCTTACTTATTAAATGTGACAATCACATATATTCATAAAAGTTAGGGAATCTTTAAAATCTACAAGTAGTGATATTCCTTAATATTATTTATAGGTTAAATTATTAATTTTGAATAAGTTGGGAATTTTTACAAGATATGAATTGTTTAAATTAAATTTAATTATCTAATATAATACATATTAGATCTCGTTGAATAATGTTTCAAATACATTATTATATAATTGAATAAGAATTTTACTATGAATAAATTTGGAAAGAATAGGAATATAATGCTTAAAAGGATGGTGTATTTTAGTAGTAAAAGGTTTTTGAATGTTATGTTTGGCATATTTTAGATATGATTGTTTTAATAATGATGTTGGAAATAATTTGACTAAAATATGGTATGTTATCATGATTGTTATAAAATATATGGCTCATAATATACCTGTACCTATCAAACCAAATCTAATCATATATGAATCTTAACTAGGGTTAATTATCTTCAAATAGTTATATCAAGAGGATGACTACTAGGGTACTTAGTTATGAGTTTATTTGTGTGAGGCCACACACTTATACACCCTAAATTACATACCTAATGTGGGATGAAATATTAATTTATAATCCCTTATTAATATGATTTAACATTAGTTAAGAATTAGACAATGATCATTTTCATTTTTCTATTTAGATTCATGCCAAAATAAGTACAAGGAAATTTCATGTGTCACTCCTTATTAGAGTATGTTTTGTACTCAATTATACATTCCCTTTTAATAATTTATTTTGGGATATTTACAAAAAGGGTCAATGAATCTATTGGATAATGTATGTGTGTCACATCCCTAGGGGTAATAGATAGCATTATTGGAATGCCCCAAATGAAAATTTATAGGTGGAAAAAATTCAAGGACATGTGGATATGATGTCCCTCAATGGATGTGTATAAAAATAACACAAATAGAATACATGATACTACTAACTAATATTATAGTACATCCCCTAGTTGGCATTCATTTTTTATAGTTAATAATGAACTTTATAGAAATTGGAAATGTTGAATAGAATATGTACAATATGTTTCATTAAGGGTACACTCTAATAAATAATTACCATGGTGGAAATGATAATATCATACCCAAATGAGGAGCCATAACTTATATATTTAGAAGGTAATTGAGCTAGTAAATTTTAGTATAATATAGGATTCCAAAAGTGTTAATAAGAAATGAAAAATATATAATAAAAGTAAAATAAATTACTTGGTGGTATTAAATGCTTAACATGGTAGGTAGTGAGAGGTTTTCTCTCCTAGATGGTTATTCTAGGTACAATCAGATTTTGGTGAAGTGAAGTGACCAATACAAGACATCATTCACCAGAAAATGGGGAAGATATTCATATAGGAAGATGACATTTTTATTGTCAAATTCTGTAGCTAATTTCCAATGTGTAATGGATATGGCTTTTCAAGAACTAATCAATGACATTGTATTAGTTTATCTTGATGATGTGATAGTTTTCTCCAAAGATGCAAATGATCATTTAAAGCATTGCAAGAAAATATTTGAGAGGTTTAGAGATTATGGTATCTATCTAAACCCAAATAAGTGTGTGTTTTTTATCGATGAAGGTAAACTACTAAGACATATTATTTCCAACAAAGGTTTGTCCATTGATTATGAGAGAGTGAATGCCATATTTGCATTGTCTTTGCCTAAGCATAAGAAAGGTTTGAAAAGTTTATTTGGTAAGATAAATTTAATAAGGAGATTCATTTATAAATTTTCTAACTTTGTCAATCCTCTAACCTCCATGCTAAGAAAGGATTAAATGTTCACTTCGACAGGAAGGAGAAAGGAAATTTTTGAAGAAATCAAATAATCTATTGTCGAAGCTCCTACTCTTGAAAGTCCAAACTTTTCCAAGGATTTCACCTTATATACTTTTAGTAATGATGAGGTAATCTTAACCATGATTACCAAATAAAATGATGATAATATGGAACAACCTATTACCTTATCTATCCAAGGTTTAGAAGGCTATGAGGTAAGATATACTTATGTTGAGAAATAAGTGATTTTAGTTGTTAGGAGTTTAAAGAAGTTTAGACACATGTTATAAATAAAAAATTTCACATACTTGTGCCTCATCATAGTGTAAAATACTTTCTATCGAGTAGAGATTTAAATGAAAAAGGGTCGGTTGGATCACCAAAGTGATGGAGTATGATGTAGAGATCAAGGCAACAAAGCTAGTGAAGGGAATATGACTATGTGAACATCTTGATTTTGAATTAAAAGAGAAAAGGGAGGTTATTTTGGAACTCCATGATGACCCTATAGAATCTATACCTTCAACCATAAAAATTTAGACACAAGGCATGATTCATTTCCTTTAAATCGATGAGTGTCCATAAGGTCTTGATAGAGCTAGAAGAAGGTATTTTAGGTTGCAATCCATTGTTTATGTACTTGTTTAAGGAGTGATATTTAGGCAGTATTTTTTAGGTGTGTTGTTGAGGTTTCTTGATTTGGATTGGATTTACAAAGTATTATATGAGTTCTATGATGGATCATTTGGTGGTCATTTTGCTCTAAGAACTACAGCTGCTAGGATTATGAGGTCTAGTTACTTTTGGCCTAGCTTGTTCAAGGACACCCATGCTTTGGTAAGAAAATGCCAAAAGTGTGATCTTTTTTATGGAAAATAGAAGATAGCTACCTTACCTCTTCATATAATCTAGGTTGAAAAACCCTTTATGCAATGGGGTTTATATTTCATAGGCCTAATCAATCCACCTTATAGTGCTAGCCACAATGGGTGTTGACTGGCATTGATTAATTTAGAATATGGGTGGAGGTTGTAACTCTTAAAGGGGAAAATGAAAACTTAGTTCTAGACTTTTATGAGAGTATAGTAACTAGGTTTGGAGCTCCCTTAATAATAATCTCAGATAATGCATTAGCCTTTCTAGGAGAAAGGATAAGTGAATGGGATTTGAAACATGGCATCTATCTTAGCACCTCCTCCAACTATTACCCCCAAAGAAATGGACTAGTTGAGTCCAAAAATAAGAATATAATCAGAATCATAAATAGAAAAATGGAGGAGAATCAAAGGACTTGGTATTCTAAGTTAAAGACATCCCTTTGGGCTGATAGGATCACCCTAAAAATAGAAATTGGGAACTCACCATACACACTTTTGTATGGAAGGGAGGCTAAGATTCCTATCTCACTTGAGTTACTAGTTTTAGACCTCACCTATTAGCTAAAATTTATGGAGAATGAGAGCATGGAAGTTAGGTTGTATGAGTTAATAGAGCTTGAGGAGACAAGATATCAAGCTATGCAAACTGTGACCATTCACAAAGAGAAAAAACCAAGAGACATTATTTTAAAATGGGATGAAGATAGGGCCAAACTTAGAAGTCACACAAAGTTTGATGCTTTGTGGAGTGGCGCATATGTGATCACTAAATACAAGTCACATAATGTTTTCCAACTTTCAAAGTTGGATGGAGAGGAGCTTCATATCCTAGTCAATGAGATACACATAAAGCATTGTTATTAAGGCTCTCCTCTTCCCTTGTACATAGTTTCTTGCTTTCCTTATGTTTTCTAAGTGCTTATGCATAAGTGTGAGTTTGTCCTTATCTTGTTTTGTGTTGTCTTTGCTTGGTCTTGTTGTTTTTGTGTGGTGTGTTTGCTTTATGTTTTGTTTTGGCATGTCTTTGTTAGTCATATTAAAAAATACATTGACTCCATTAGCCCTTGGTTGGATAAGGCTACTAGTTTCTAACATAGACAAGCATGTTACCCCTAAGAGTTGCCAAAAGTGTTGACCAAATTTGACCTTTGGTTAAATTTGAGTCAACCTCTACTTTTTAAAATTTGTATAAGTTTATCCATGTCCTATAGTGGTTTCATTTTGATCTAGATGTTCACTTATCCCTAGCCTATCCTTGGTCTAAAGTCTATCCCTTTGTACTAGTCAAGTCAATGAAAGTCAACCCTAGTCAAATAGGGTCAAACCTAGTCAAAGGCATAAAATATGTTGTTCTATTCCTAATATGGTTTTTAATGTGATTTAGGATATTTCTAAGTCATCTAATTATATTTACCATATTCAATATGTAAAAAATGCCTTATGGGCCCACTTTTGAGCTAAGAAAGAGGACTTGTATGGATGGCTATAGTGATCAACTTGTCACCAAGATATGGTTAACATGGGAAAGGTTAGAGAATTTCAGATTTATAGGTATGATTGTCCAAGATTCATTTGCAGTCAAAAAACAAAGTTTATCCTTGTTTCTAAGCCTTTTTGGTCACTTGTGCGGTCTGCATTATCTGATCTCTAGCTAAAAACATGGGTGGGGTGTCTCTTTACCTCCCCACACCCATATCCATGTTTGAATTTCAAGGATAATTCAAAAATATGCATTTGTAACTCATTTTTCTTTCATTTCCTCTTGGCATACAAAAGAAGGTCAACTTCAAGCATTCACTATGGGTTGTACAATTTGAGTTGGAATAAATGCTCTCAAGGTGGATAGTACCCTAAGTCTACTTAACATCCATAGTATGATTTTGTGTTTTTATGTCTCCTCCTATATGAACAAATGTTAACACTCCAAGCAGCCCTATTTGGGTTTGTAACTATGAAAGGGGTCATTGTTTGCAGTTATCTCAATTTTCTTGTTTTGGTATGATAAATTCATGTTTTACAACTGTTTATACATGTTTCCCAGGAATTATTACATGTTATTCATTTTTAATTTGGTTTGAAAGGCATCAAGCATACAAGAGAGCCTTTTCTAGGCTTGTTTCCCACTTTGGATCAGCATACCACCTATTCCCTAAAAAGGTGCAGCTACAGGTGCTATTGAATAGTTTTTTTCATGTCAACATGAGGTAATTGGATGTGTGATAATTTTTTTGGAGTCATGAACATATGTGTGGTGACATATGCCTTCTTATGAGACCTAAACTATGCATCATCTCCACTATTTTTCCCTCACTACCCACTTCAACACATTACAAATTACAGGAGGTCATGGATAGGAGACAAGGGAGCATTGAGGAATGTGAGGTGGTCTTAAATATCCATTATCAAGGCATATATATTGACTTCATCATGAAAAACCTAGCTTACTCATTAAGATTATTAAAAAAGATGAAATTGCTAAGTAAGGGAAGTGAATGAGTTTTGGTCTCTCAAAATGGACCAAACAGAGGTCCTTAAGGTTTTTTGGGATACTATATATATTGAAAAAATGGTGTCTCAATGTCATTAATTAATTTTCCTAGTATTCCTACCTACAAACATTGCACTTGACAATTTTCAGGTCACTAGGACAAGAATGAGATGGTTTTTACGACCCTTAAAGGATGTTAATGAACCACTAAAAGTAGACAATGTTGTCTACAAGATTTAGAAGGAGGTCAACACTCACACTATGCATGAAGGACTCTAGACCTTCTCCTTCAAGGAAAAAAAATTAAAAAGGATAAAAAAATCAATCCTAAGCACTCATGTCATGGGAGAAGAGATGGCTATGTGAAATGACCTTTAAGGCCTATCCCCTATCCGTACACAAGTCAAAATATACAATGAAGGCAATGTTTCAATGATTGGCATAAAGAAATGGTGTTAAATGTCCCTAAGAAGGAACTAGGTCCCAGTGTGAGTTATATAAATCTAAATGCAACCTCAACAAGCCCTATGCACTCCTAATATGCTCCAAATGACTCTTGAATAACCTACAAGCCTGAGATTATGCACCTATAGCTAGAGGTATTGGGAAATTGGTCTCAGTCAAAAATAAGGTGGTATTTTATGATAAAATGAAGCATATACGTGGGTTTAATGAGGTAATATCATTATAAGATGACAACTAAAGGATTTCATACACTTTTGAGGTTAAATAACTACCTTGGAAACCTACAGGTAGGACAAAGTATGTATTTACAGTCTTATAGGAAAGTGTGAACACAGTCAAGTCATGGGAGTATATAAGAATATTGAGGATTTAAAAAATATGAGTGAATGTTTATGCCTCTTAAATGTATAAAATTACACTTATATCCTTCATTACCATTATCCTTAAACAAGCCTAATGTCTTCATTAAGGTTGTCTCAGTTCTCAATAGATAGTGAGAAGAGTGAAAGGTGAAGGATTAAAATGCTAAGTATGGAGAAAAGGAGGAAAAAGGTTTAAAAAATGAAGGATGTTTCATTAGAATTAAAATTAATTTTATTTCATTCCTATAACACTCACCACATGCCCAAATACCTTTTCACTTATACAAGGTATGTCTCAGTTCGTATAGGCAGGTTATGAGACCCTTGGTTCAAAGGGGAAACAAGTGTTTTCACTAACAAAATGGATCTAAGATATTTACAAAAGTTACATGATATTTAAATTAGAATTTTAAACATGTTTTAGTAACATATTATCATGAAATTTGTGTGGAGGTAGTAGCTATAGGGAGATTTGAGCAAAAACAAGGTTTTTGCCCCATTTCTTGACAAGATTGAGATGGTCAGACCTCTTAAACATGGAGTATGAAAAAATTATTTGGTAAAGTTAGTAATTAGGACCTTATAGATCTAATAAAATATTCATTTTTCCCAAAAAAAATGTCTAATACTCTCTATTTCATCTTCAAGTAGGGGCAATCTCTTCATGCACAAGAATGATAGTTTTTGGGAAAAGTGTTAGATAGTGAACCAAATGTCAATATAATAAGTTGGTAAGGTTATATATTTTGGGTTTACGTGGGAGATCACAAAAAAACAGCCTAGAAGGTTGTAATTCCAATGAGATGGTCTAGACAAGAAGGTATACAGGTAGACCTAGTAGAAAAGCATGCAAACCCAACCCCAAATGAGATGTCATTCCAAGTTATAACCTTATCTAATCACTATATTATTTTTTATGATTCATATGTGGATATATATGAGTTTTTAATTCTGTAATAATTAATTTAAAGTGAAAATTATCATCTTTTGGTTCACAAAGTGCAAACAGGCCTGTTGGCAAGGCATAGGTCTTGTCCTAAAATAGGGGTTATCTATATTTTGGGATCTCTGTGAGATGTACCAAGTATTGGAACATGTTTATAGGTTAGATAAATAGGTGAGGGAGATTTTTTTTGTAAATTAACTCCACATGAATCCATATCTAACCCTAGACATACTGAAACGCTCACTAGAAGCATGAAAGTAATTCAAAGGTCAACTTCCATCACTCATATCTTTCATGAATGTTTTCATGAAACCTTGAGCCATTTGGTAAGTTATAGAAGGTCATTAAAGATCCATTAGTTAAATTTAGAAGTATTTTTAATGTTTTACCCTTATAAACAAAGGTTAAGAGTTCAAACCACTTAAAACCCTTACAAAACCTCTACAATGACTTGATTGGGAAAAATAAGAAAATGAGGTATCAAGATGCAAGGGAATGTCCATGAAACCACTTGGGTGATTCATATAACTCTCTATATATTACACACATGTGATTAATTTGTATAGTGGTGTATGGAATAGGCCAAAATAAGGCTTATTTTGACCATTTTGTGTGCTATGCAGGCTACAAGAGGGGTTAGGAGATGAAAAAAAGTTTTGGATAAATATTTACACTTTAGATCACTCCAAAAATTCATTTCATCTCATGAATCAGCCCCTAAGTGCCCCAACTAGGATCTTACTTTCAGCCAGTCTACTGAACCAACTAGTGAATACTTAGGGAAAGGGGTGAAAAGTAACTAAGGAAGTCTTTTGAAAGTTTTTTATTGAAAATTATGATAAGATCACATTTTAAAAGTGTCATTCCCTCTTTTTCATGGATAATTTTTGAAAATTGGGAGTTTCTAAATGCCAAGTGTAGAAGGTACATGGAAAAGAGCCATTTTGAGACTGCCAAGGATGATTTTGCATGTCCACAAGAATGGGGATGGTCAAGTATCAATCCAATGCATGTGGGGAATTTTTTGTAACCCCTCTTGATAATACAAACCATCATACCTAACCATATGTATGGATAAAGTAGTTTTAGAAGGTAAATCATGAAATTAGTTTCTTATGCCAAAATTGCAAGTTTTATGCCACTTTTCATGATTCTTATGACTTGGTTTGGATAAGTAGACCTCATAAAATGGCATGGATCACCTCAACCATATTTCATGTGTAAATTTAACTAATTATCTCAAGGTGAAACATGTCCAAGTGACCCTTGGACTTCCTTTGTTGGCTCCTCTCTCAAAAGCCATAAATATGCACTCTCTTAGCTCTTTTGAGAAACTTCCACTGGTTGATGGGGAAAATCTGGGCCAAATTTGTACTTAAAAGACTCTTAAAGAAATATAAAAGTTTTATTTCCACTCAGATGCTTTACTATTGAGTAATTACTTGAATCTTGTTAGTCTAGTCTAGTAAAATATTATCTTTTCTAGCTTGTACTCTTGATGGTCTACCAATTTGTAGAAAGGAGATTATTGCAGGTCTTTTCTAGTATTATTTTCTAAGTGTAGAGGTATATTAGAAGTGGTTCATGAATTTATCCCTCTTTTGAATCATTCATTTCTTTCTTAAGAATCACATATATTCTTGAATCTAGCATATGAAATATTGATGTAGCAATGAATCCTAGGTTGAGTTTTGTGTGATAGATGTTATTTTATCTTTAAGTAGTAGTTTTTAGTCATGTGAGAGAACATTATACATTGGTGCATCACCCTTTTATTTTCTTAGTTGTTTTTCTTAATCCCTTTCCATCTCCAATTTAATAAGTTAAAGAGATAGCTTTAAAGGTGCATCAAGGGGAGATATCCCCTCATCTAGAGATTTATTTCTCAATATTGTCACCCATATCAAGAGAAATGTCTCCATGGTACCACTTGGATGAGGAGAATTAGGCATCTCCTCAAGTGTGAAAATACAATTGTCAACACTTACATTTGGGGAATTTTTTAGTCAAGTTCTAAGAGAATTGCATACTTCACCTCATTATGTTCATCCATGTGTCACATAAATGACACATGAGTTAAAAATGTACTATTTTTAGCCTAGAATGAAACATATGTGGCCGATTTTTTTGTCATATGCTTGAAATGATAGAGATAAATGCTAAGTATTACCATCTTAAGGTTTTTTTATATCCACATGAAATTCCAAAATATAATTTGACTATAATCTCACTTGATTTCATTTTTGGGCTATCAAAATCTTGTAACATACATGACACTATTATGGTTGTGATTGATAAATTGACCAAAGTTGGTCATTTCATTGCTAGTAATTTAATGAATGATACAGCCATGTTTGTGTAAATATTGGTAAAAAAAGGTTGTTTGGTTTCATTACATGCCATAAGTAATTATTTTTTATAGGTATAAACTTTTCACATCACGGTTATGGCAAAATTTGACTCTAGTCTTCAGAACATGCTTGACCATTAGTTATGCATACCACCTAGAAAAGAAATCGTAAAAATGAAATATTAAATCAAGTGGTAGAGAACATGTTGTGAATATATGTCATGGACCAATATTCCAAATGAGAATATTATCTCCATTTGGTATATTTTTCTTGCAATAATACTAATCATTCTGTGATTAAGATGGCTTCGTTTGAAGATGGCTCCTTTTGAAGTTCTATATGGGCAAAAGTGATAAATTCCTATTGGGTAGAAAAACCTGTAAAATAAGGTTGTTTATGATCCTACTATACTTAAATATTATGATAAATAAATTCCACTTATTATAAAAAATTAAAACTACCTCTGATAGGTAAAAGAGCTATGTAGATCAGAAAAGATCACCTCGTGAATTCAGTTTGGGTGAAAATATTTTTCCAAGGGTTAGACCTTAGAAAAGTTAAATTAAATGTGTAAAATAATCTAATTTAGCTCAAATTTTTTAACCCTTTGACATAATTTAAAATATTATTCTTGACTCTTGTAGGCTATTGGTTGGCCCTTCCTCCTCTATCTAGGATTCACGATGTTTTTCATGTTGCTTTTATTAAAAAATAGATATATGATCCTACTCGCATATTAGATAGGAAAAACCTTTTAGGTTATTAGAGAGTAAAATATCAAATTATAACTAATGAGGATCCTATACCATTACAATATTAAGTTATGTAATATATATATTTTCAACAAGTGCTAGTCTAGTGGGACCCACATAACGAAAGGAGTGATATTTAGGAAGATGAATTTTTTTTCAATCAAAATTACCCATAACTGTTTGATTAGTCACCAGGATGTCTCCTTTTTAAGAGGGAGATAATTCCATGACTTAGCCTATTATGAATTTCAAAACTATGGATTATTACTATTTGCCATGGCAATTGTTTAACATGCATATTTTATTTTGATTTTGTTGTCATTACATGGATCTGATCTGATACTTGATTATGCAATTATTACATTTTTGAAATAAATAAGTTGAAATATTATATTTTGTTTCTTATATTAAATTAAAAAATTATATTCAATTGGTTATTCATTTGATTATCTAGATATATTCATTGGATTTAGTTGGACATATATTGTTGATTTTTTCTTTTATGATTGCATTATTTTCCATGAGTTAGGCTTAAATGATGTAGTCTAGATAGAAGGGTTGTGTATGTGGTATTTCATTAAAATATGATACTGATTATTAAGACATGAGTTTCCAAATATCTTCATCTATTTGTTGTCAATTGACTACTCTTGGTTTTT
>JARHVA010000528.1:867500-957500 GCA_037957365.1 Torreya grandis
TCTTTAGTTATATCCTATGCTTTTTCACTTGGCACTTAATTAAGGATGATTCTTAGGGGTAGAAAATTGGCGTTTTCTTAAATATAATATATCTAACAAGTTATGTATGACAAGATTAAATAAATGTAATTCTTCCTATGTTTATGTATTATATTGTGATTACTATGTTAGAATATGTGGTGTTTGATACATGATGCTATGACCCTAATATCAAATTTTAATTAATTCAATTTTGTAATATTACATGAAGCTAACTATTATCATATTTTTTAGTTGGATAAAGTTGCAAGTTGGGTAGTCCCTGTAATATATTTAGTACCTCATATAAAGAAAGTGTAAGTACTAATGTCTTTCATAAATGTAGTATGTCTCTTTGATTGTGAAATATTGGGAATATATGTTTTGTGATGTGGAACCTTGAATCATAGGAAAGTGATGTTTCTTGTAAGTAAATAACTTATGTATGCTTAAATTATATTTACATTCATGATAAGTTGAGAAAAGATATTCTTTCTAATTAAATTAGATGGTTTGATTAAAGATTTTTTTTCAAAAAAGAAACAAGTAGATTCTAGAATATTCCCATCAAGTCTTGGCAAGGTTGTAATCTATAGACTTGTCCTAGTTGACTCTGATAGAAACTTATCATTGTAGCTTTTTTTTATGTTTGCTAATTAGGTTGAGATATTGTGATTTAGACTCTGCTGAATATATTTAATTAGTTATCTTATTTTATATTTTAATTCCTAAGGGTTTGATTATAGTGTTATTCTATCATTATTCTAAAAGTGACTATTAAAATGTTATAGTTTAGTTGATTATTCAATTATGAACATTATATATATATATATATATCTTCTTTTATGCAAGATTTACCTTGAACTAGGCTTGGTCATTGGAGTCTGGTTGGTAGGGTTTTACTAGTGGCAATTTGGTTATATTTAGACAATGATTATTAGGACATGAGTTTACCAAATTACCACAGTTGGTCTATAAATTATCATCTGTTGACTGCTTTGCTTTTTAGTTTTATTTTAATGTTGAGTGCATATGTATTGACCAATTTGAGTTGATTTAACTATTATGTTTATGTCATCATATTTATCAAGAAAAAATGGTTTCCACTATTATTAAGATTTGATTTATACGACTATATAATTTGGGTTTGATGTCATTCAAGATTATTTTTGCACTAGTGTTGCTTATGTATTGCACATTATTATTTAAGATCAATTCCATCTTCATGACAAACTAATTTTTATTATCTTATCCTAGTGGCTTGAGATATTAGATGTCACTATTACATTAGTCATTTTTATTTAGTCTTGAATTTAACATTGTTAAGTATGTGTTGTTAACTTGCAAAGTCACTATGAGGTCTTTCTATGCTTGTAGTCATTAGCGTGCTTGCATAGTCATTTAGACCTTAGCCCACCATTCAAATATCATTTTTATCCTAAACTATTATGTGATTTTAATCATCAACATTATAATTTAAACATCATGATGCATGGTAATGATATTCGATCAGTTGACTTAGGGTTTTATTTACACAATCATTTTGTTATTTGTAAAGTTTTTATTTGGTCCATGTTTATTGGAAATTATTGTGAGCTTGGTGAATGGGGTAGAAACCCTAATTGTTGTTGTACATATTTTGAAATGTTATCTTCCATTGTTTGGTATTTAGATCTTTGATAGTGGAATTAGGAAATTTATGGTGGAGAAAGTTATTGAAATTGTCATTTTTCACTAGAAGAAATAAGGATGTGGGGGGAACAAGGAGTTGATTCCTCCATTATCTTGCACCATGACCTTAACTATTTTGGTGGGAAGTTACATACTTTAATGCAATTTAAGATCACTTTTTCAAAAGATAAGGGATGATATATAGTGGTGTATATAAGTAAGTGTGTACTCAGAAAGTAATGTACTCTCTATTATGGAAAAGTAAGGTAAAATAGATTGTGTTTCACCAAACAACTAAGTGGTGTATTCAAGTTGTTTATTTACATTACAGGAAAAGTGGAAATGTGAATGAGAATTTATTTATTACTTTATGTTGTTTTTTCATGTTTTGGAATTATTGTTTAGTTGTGGGACTGGGTTGTGTCAAAAATACTATTAAATAATTGGTTTATTTTTTGGGTCTTTAATTCCATCCAAACCTTTGTTTGTGAAGTTAACATGAAGTGTCTATGAATGGAATGTTGTTTGGCATTCTATCATTAACACTTAGGGTGTGTTTTTAGTTTGGTTTTTTGTGTTGGTTATTTATTGGGTTATTTTCCAGTTTGGAAATTCAAAAATATTGACCATGTTATCACTTTAAAGTTGTAATTGGATGCTAAGAGTGTCGCTTGAGTTAACCTATTCATAACTTAGCCCTAGACCTATCGTAGAGCCTTCATCACACTTTTTTAGTCATTATACATACCACAAATAGTTATAATTAGACAAAACATAGTCCCAAGATAGCTTTCTTAAATCATAACCCAACATGCCCAGTAGTCTACTAGATGGACATTAGCATCGCATTTGGGACACTAAAACCACATGGCACTAATGTCCCCAAATGGGTGCTACTATCCTTAGCCCTAAATTTCCCAAATGGATACTTTTTCAAACATATTCCCATCCTAAGGTCATCTTAAGCACAATATAATATTCACACAAGCTACATATCTCTATAAATATAATTATATTTAACCCTTATTCACTAGATGGAAAATATATACAAAATCATATTCAAACAAAAGACAAGTTGAGAAAAATTAAGGTATTTGATCCCTATTCTACCCTACTTATGCATACTACCATATACAATAGTCCTAATATTATTTTTCAAATATTTCAAATCTCAAGCACATTCAAGGCATCCAAGTCCGCTCTCATTATAACATTCACTTGTACTTACACCAAGAACTAGCTAGGATAACTACATCGGGCTTGATCCCTCTTTGGAGTATTGGTATGTAAGAAAATATCTTCACAATAGAGTGTTGAGGATGTCCAACCTATCCTCATAATGAGTACACAATTATTGCTCATGTCATACTTGAAATGAAGATTAGGGTTTGTACACTAAATCAAGTTTTCCAAGCACAACATAGAGCTCTAGATTTCATGCATGTAAGAATAAGACCTAAAAACATAGGCACATGTGCTCCCAAAAAATAAGAATAGTCCTGCAAAGAGGACACTAGCACCACTTTGATGACACTACATCAACATGGTGCTACTATCTAGGTGGGGAGTTACTGTCTAGTGAGAAAATAGACCTTAGAATCCTGTTGATGACACTCAGAACTGTTCAGAACCTAAATCATTTGCAACAGTCACTTTTTAGATAAGTCTATATTTATGCTTATTTATTACTATTTTAAAAATTCAAATAATGTAAAAATCTATAAAAAAAATTAGTGATTAATTACTACATATTATTTGATTGATTTAGACATCTCAACTCTTTAACCAAACATAGGAATTACACATGTAAAACCCTAAAAGGTTAAATCAGACCACTACCCTATGAGCCAGATTCCTCCATCAAGTTGATATTTGGGTGTGGTTAGGGATACCTATGGAGGGCTCATTGGATTTGTTGAGTGTGATTTAGACATATTTTCAAGTTGGTTATTCACTTGAGCATGTATTGAGAAGATTATTGGGTTCAAAATAGTTGTGGAATGACTATTTGAGTCGAGCTTGTGATTCATGTTTAGATGTTCATAAATATATTATTTATTTCAATATTAATCTTATAAATAAATTTAATATGGATTATATTTTTACCTCACAACATTGTGTGTATTTAGTTCATTTTACAAAGTTATTGTAGATATACATAGTTTATAAATTTTAATGGTAGTATTTTGTGGTTGTGTCCTTAGTTATTTTACTTGGATGAGTAAGCTTAAATTATTGTGTAGGAAAATGGAAATAGGTGATAAGTTTAATGGATATTGATTTATGTATCATATCTATTTATTTACCCTTTGTAACAGTCATATTATTTATAATTGATGATCTTTGTGTTGGTTTGAATTATGATTATTGGTTTCAATATTTCTTTGAATATGAAATCATAATGATTAGATGGATATTCAAATGAGTAGATGAGGTGTTTGAGTTTAAATTTTAAATTAAATAATTTTTCATTCTGGAGAATGTTTCTCATTAATTATCCATTTGTGACTAGATCACTCAATTATACTATTGATCCAATAGAATTATTTATTTATTAGTGTTATTAATTAGAATTAAAACCTGTATCTTATGTTTCTTGAAGCATGGCTATTTTTTTATTAAATGGAAAGACTAATTAACTTTTCCATTGAATGATAAGTATTATTTTGAATCCTAATGTATTTGGATGTTTTCATTTAACAAGGTTTCTAGAGAGTAATGCTCTAAATAGAGTTATGAGTTATGTGATTCTTTATGAATGTTTCTTGGTATTACATTATAAATTTGAAGCATGTTTTTTGTTCTTACATATCATTAACATTTTAAAGGCTTAAGGATTGCATGTGTAATTTGGTGGTGTTGTGTATATTTAGACGAGTCCTAAATGCATTTTTAGTTGTTTATAAATCATATAGTTATATATTTAGAATAATTTAATTGTTGTATGTTGGTACTATAAGTTTCAATATCGGTTAATTATTTTTGCATGGCATAAGACCATAGTGTTTGTCTTGAAAGAGTTATTTAGGGTCTCATGATTATCTTATATTATTTGGTAAGGATTTAGAATTGATAATACATGACTTGGATATGTTAGTAATTTATTGTGAAATGCATTCTTCTTCTTCAATAGGCATGTATTAAAACTATTAGTAATTGTTTGGAAATAACAAGAAGCAATCCAATTACATTTAAATTTTATTACAATGTTTTTATGGTTATATTTCTCTCCTATTCTAAAAATGAAAGTAATTTATGATAGGTAATTAATCTTTGATATTTACATTGTTGACTAAGATTTTATTAGTATAATTATTTATAGACTTTATAATTGATACTTTAAATAGATTCAATTAGATGGTTAGTTGGAAATACTTTTATTGAGTTGTTTATTTCTATTTTTGATACTTAGGAAAGTATAAGTTAATAAAGGAATCTTTATGAATGGTTTTTGTGGACTAAAATGGAAGATATTTGGTTTCCTTTATTACCACTTGATTTATTTAACACATTTAATTTGATAGATTTATTTGGGCTCCACTCATATTTTACATTTGATTCAATCAATTTACGCAAGGATGGGGATGTGGTCTTATACGACACTAGTTATACAAGGGTGAAATTTAATAAGTATTTCAAAATTTTGGATTAATAAGAATGGTTGTTGTATTGAATCTTTATTTCTTAAATTTTATTCACTTGAGTATTTCTCCATTTAGGGGTAGATGAGATTCTCTACATTATAATTCAAAATGCATCTAGTTGTCAATGAATAATGTACTCTTTAATTTATAGTGTTTTGTGAATGGCAATAAAAGGAGAAGATTGAAATAATCTAGTAATATTTGTTATATTTGGTTAAAATTAATGTTAAGGACAAAATAAATATCAAACAAGAGTTGTATAAAATAAAACATCTCATGTATGAAGAGAGTCATTAACTTATTTCTTAGTCGTAATTACATTGTTTGAATTCTTAGACTAGTTTTATTTATTCCACAACTTGCTCTCTTTGAAATTGAAAGAGGACAATCATTATAAGAAAATAATAGTGTTTGATTAAATAGAATATATATAAACTAGATATGTATGATGAAAGAATGAATAAACATAATGTATTATAAGTTGTTTTAATAGCTTGTGATTTTTATGATGGAATATTTGATACATAATAAGTGAAGCTATGACCCTTAAGATAGAAGTGTAAATATATTGATTGAGTAGCATTGTATGAATATAATTTAATTATTATTGTAATATGAGTCGTTAGGATAACACTCTAGTAGGGTGTTGTGTGGAACTTATTATGTATGAAGGGGTAACTATGATCATACTTCATGGGTGTAAGTACCAACTCAATTTGTATAAAAGTATGTCTCTTTTTTTAAATAAGGTTATTAGTCCATGATTATTAATGTTATGTCTTAAAATGAGATGTGGACATAATTACCATGAACAATATTAATTATTACTTTGGATGATTTTGTTACATGAATCTTAATATTTTACCTTTTGTATCGAGTTGATTAATATTCATTACAAGTATATGTTGTAGTTGTAATTAGCAAACTTATGGGTATATTTATGAATAAAAGCATATTCATTTGTGCATAGATTGTTTTTTTAGAATGATTTAAGTTAAGAAGTAAATACTTGTGATTTAAAGTTTCCTTTACCTTAATTAACTTGAAGATTGTTTTCCATGAAATAATAACTCATTTAAGGTTAAATCTTGTTAAGTTGGCCTTATGAGAAAAAGACTTGTGGAAATCTTTAGGTTAGAATTTATAAGGATATGAATGTACACATATGCATCTTGAGCTTAATATACCTCAAGGGGATGAAACACTTTCTTATAGGGTATACTCAATAAGACCTAATATTAACTAAAATACATTTTGTAAACCTTCATGTAGTATTTATTTAAGCCCAAGTCTGAGTTATTACAGACTTGATGAAACTCTAAGAAGGTTTAGTGTGAAAAACACTATAAACTTTTTTTTTTTTGAATGGGGTTTATTACATTGGTATTAGAGCATGATTGTTTCTATAGGGAACTTTGGGGAATTTTTTTTTGAAATCGTAACTTGTATTGTCCTATATTTTTTTGACTCCTCAGGGCATTTAGAAAAATATCATTAGGAATGGCCAATGCCAATACCAACCAAGATAATAGCAATCATACAAGAGGCAGAGGTATAAATAGAGGTAGAGGTCATGGTGCTCCCAATATGAATAATAATAATAGAGATAAACCGCCTCCCATTAATAATGCAAATATTAAAAATGAAGTCCCTAATGTTAATGCAATTAGAGATGACCCAATTGAAAAAAATGAAGTTTTAAATCATTTATTGACAACCTTAAATTCCATTCAAGGTATACTTGCAACTCAAGAACATAGACTCAACAACCTTGATGGTGTTATCTAAAAGGCTTGCATGAGTTGGAAATTGAGCAAAGGGAGGAGAAAATACTCCAATATCTTCTCTTGATAGTAGTAGAACCAATAATTAAGTAGCTTAAGAAAATTCCTTCCCATACCTTTTTGGGTGAACAACTTGGTGATGAAATTTAAGCTTGGATTGTCACTTGCAAAAGTATTTTAACATGCATAACATGCCCTCTAATGTGAAAGTTAGGTTGGCAGACTATTAGTTGGATGGTGTTGCTTCCTTATTGTGGAATCATCTTTGTGTTTTAGAAGGGTACCAACCTATGAACCTTACTTGAGAAATGCTTGAAATACCATTTTGAAAGAGGTACTTAAGTACCAATTTCAAAGAACATAAAATCACTAATTTTTAGTTACTGAACCAAGAAAACATGTTAGTCATTGAGTATAAAAATAAAACTTTCAATTTGATGTGTCATGTAAATTATGTGCATGATAAAGAAACTAAGGTGACCAAGTTTAAACTTGGAGTGAAGTAAATATTGATGCATGAAGTATATATTACCGATATAAAAACCTTGGTGGCTACCATTGAGTCTACCCATAGTGTATAAGAGAATGAAAAATTTTAGTAGAAAGTGAGAGAAGATTTTAAGAAGATTAGGTAGCAGAATAAAAATAAAAATCTCTCTCCCACTCCTAAAATTTTCCAAGGAGTAATAGTGGTTTTGGTAAGTTACAAGAGTATAATAATTAATTTAAGGCCCAAAACTCACCAAAATTAGGGTAAATCATCATAAATCAAACCTTAAATAGTCAACATGGACCAATCAGAGGAGCCAACACCATCCCTAACTCACCCCCATGGGCTATATAATGTTGGTAATGTGGTGATAACCACCTCTAGAAGGACAATCTAAAAATTTAACTTGGTCAATAAACCAACCATCAGGTGTATGTAGATGTTGACAATTGGAATAATGATTTCCAATCTACTCTAATAGAAACTTGAGGTACTTTATCTAGTCTTATCATGTCCATTATAATTTATTATGGTGATACAAATAGATTTATTTCACTTAATTTAGTAAATAATTTTAGTTTAAAACCTATTATAGTTCAATAAGGTTGGGAGGTTGAGTGTGTTACAAGCACAAGGGTGTCGATCTATGAGTGTTTAGAGCAAGTTGAGCTAGATTTAGGATTTTTATGACTAAATTGAACCTTTTTAAACCTCCTTTATGACCCTATGATTTAATATTAGGTATGGAGTGGTTTAAAACACATAAATAAATACTTTATTAATTTGGTAAAAGGGTGTGATGCACAAATTATTTTGGGAAGATCATGAAAGTACAAGGCATTAAAAAATTAAGGCATACAAATTAATTTTAGCCTTAAAACTAAAAAGGTAATGCATAAAGGTTATCAAGTGTATGTTATCCAAATGTAAAAATTATCTTAGTATAAGGAACCAACCTACATATATTTCCATTTTCTTAGAGAATTTATGGATGCATTTTCAAAAAAAATTCTTAGACTTCCTCCAAAACGAGAATTTGATTTATCTATCAATATTATGTCTAGGATGCACTACTTTAAGGGCTCCTTATAGAATGAATATTATATATTTTCAGGATCTAAAAGGTTATATATAATAAATTTTAGAAAATTAAAGAATTATATCAAATATATAGCCTTGGGGTGTTTTGGTTGTCTTTGCAAATAAGAAGGACAAAACCTTGAGGTTGTGTGTGGACAATCAGATGCTTAATAACATGACAATAAAAAATTATTATCCATTACCAAGGATAGTCAAAATTTTTGATAAAATTAAGGGATTAGTTGTATTATACAAGATTTATTTTTGATTAGGCTATCATTAGTTGATAATTAAGGAGGAATATTTGAATAAGACTACTTTTTGAACCAGATACAATCATTATAAATTCACTATTATGCCATTTAGCTTTAAATATGCACTCGCTGCATTTATGAACTTAAAAAATAATATTTTTAGGGATTATTTAGATAAATCTTTGTTTGTTTTCATTGATTATATTCTTATTTACTATAAAAATGCAATAGACATGAACAACATTCAATATTAGTATTTGTAAAGACTAAGGTAACATAAGTTGTACATAAAGTAGTATAAATTTCCAGGTATGGAATTTTTATAGATTAGGCAAGATCAAAGCAATATGTGAGTGGCATGATCTTATTAATGTACATGAAGTGCATAGTTTCATTGTCTTGATTATTTATTACCATAGGTTTATGGATAATTTTTTTAGCGTAGCCAATCTAATCACTTCCTTGTAGTGTAAAGGAAAGAAGTTTGTTTGGACACCATTTTATGAATAGACATTAAAAAATATTAAGGATTTGTTGACTACAACACCTATACTTGTCATTCCTAACCAAAATTTTAATTTTTATGTTTAAGAAGATGATTACAAGGATGGTTTTGGTAAATTTTGACCCAACATGAAAAAGTGGTGGCTTATAAGTCACTAAAATTCAAGGAGCATGAAAATAATTATCCTACATATTATTTAGAGATTTCTACCATAGTTCATGATTTATAAAAAAGAAAAAAAAAATTTGGAAAACATTTGAAGGTGAAATATGATCAACATACCCTAGTACATTTGTTTACTCAAGATGACTTGAATGCACGTCAGTGTAGATGGCTGAAATTTGTAATTAATTTTGACATGGGCATTTCCTATGTCAAAGATAAAGAAAGTCATGTTGTTGATGCATGTAATTTGATGTATTTTTTTTTTAATAAAGTCTATTTTTATTAATTTGTGTTGAAAAAAAAAATTATGATGATTAATACCAAGAGGTAAGACCATTTTTGATTGATGGGCTTGTTGTAAAGTTATTTGTTGATTTTTTATTGAAAAAGATGGTTTGATTAGGCATAAAATAGAATTTTTGTACCTAAATATGGGGTCTTATAAATTCAATTTATAAAATAATCATGTGTAACACCTCATTATGCTCATCCAAGTGTCATGAAGATGACACATGAGTTAAAAATATATTATTTTTGCCCTGATATAAAACTTGATGTGGCTAGTTTTGTTACCAAATGCTTAGAATGACAGCAAGTAAAAGCTAAGAATTGTCATCCTAAAGTTATATTATATCTTCATGAAGTAAAAAAGGATAAGTGGGCTATAATATCAATTGATTTTAATTTTGGGTTGTCTAAATCTTGCAGCAAACATGATACTATTTTGGTGGTAATTAATAAATTAACCAAAGTTGGTCATTTAATTGATCTAAATTTAACTCGTGATACTTCCATGTTTATTGAAAGATTTCTTAAAGAGGTTTTTTGGTGGCATGGAATTTTAGAAGTAATCATTTCATATAAAGATAATTTTTTCACATCAAGGTTCTAGAGAACATTGACTATAACATTTGGAACACACTTGAATTTTAATTTTACATACCAACCAAAAATAGATGGTCAAATCGAAAGGTTGAATCAAGTGGTTGAACACATGTTATGAATGTATGTCATGGATTAAAAAACTAAGTGGGAAGATTTTCTCCATTTAGTTTAATTTTCTTATAATAACACTTATCATTTTGTAATTAAAAATGATTCTTTTGGAGCTCTGTATGGGCTTAAGTTTAGAATTACACTTGCATAGGACAATTTGGAAAATAGGGTTGTTTTTGGACCTAATGTACTTAAGCAATATGATAAATAAATGGCTCTTATTCATCAAAATATGAAAACTACCTTTGATCATAAAAAGAGTTACATAGATTAGAAAAGAACACCATTAAAATTTAGTATTGATGATAAGGTGTTTTTGTGAGTTAGACCTTAGAAAAGCTCTTGTGTTTTATTAGAATTTTTGATATCATATAAAATATCAGTCTTATTTCTTATCGACTAGCCCTCCTTCTTTTCTATCTAGGATCCATGATGTTTTCCATGTTTCTTTATTAATAAAATACATATCTAATCTTACTCATATTTTGTATTGGAAATTCTTTTATGTTATGGAAGATGATAAAATGTAATTGAAACCAATGAGGATCCTAGACTATTGCAATGTTAAGCTATGAAATAGATAAATTTAACAAATGTTGGTCTAGTAGAATCCACTTAGTGAAATGAGTGCCATGTGGGAAGACGAAAGTCTATTCATGTATTATTATTGATAGATATTTATTTAGTCAATAGGATGACTCTTTTTTAAGAGAGAGAGGATGTCATGACGTAGTCTAAAATAATTTATAAAATATAGATTATTGTTGACATGAACATTTACATAACATTTTTATATGTTGTTTTGATTATATATCATATCACAGACTTGATTAGATACTTTGATTACAATTTTATTATTTCATTATTCTAAAAATGACTGTTGTAATGTTATATTTTATTTCATAATCTAGTTATGATCATTGGATACTTATTGGATAGATATTGTTGATATATTATTGCATGACTATAGGATTTACCATGAGCTAAGCTTTGTTGATGAAGTTTGATTAGTAGTTTTGTACTAGTGGAAATTTAGTTATATTCAGATAATGAGTAAAGAGACACAAGTTTACAAAATAACCATAGTTGGTCTATAGACTACCATTTGTTGACTTCTTTTGATTTTTAGTTTGAATTTAATTTTGAGTGCATATGTCTTGATCTCTTTTGAGTAAATTTAAATGTTATGCTTATGTCATCATATTTGTCAAGCATAATATGTTTTCAACTATTGTTAATATTTGATTTATTTAGCTTCTTAATGTGGGATCAATGTCATTCAGGCTTGTTTTTGCATTAGTGTCACTTATATAGTACACAATCCTATTTTGGATCAGTTCTATCTTTAGCAAGCAATGATTGTTGTCATCTTATATTGGTGTCTTAATGTCTTGGATGTTATTATTATGTTGGTAATTTTTATTTAGTCTTGGATTCAACATTTTTAAGTCTTTATTTTTGACTTACAAATTCATGATGAGGTCTTTGTGTGCTTGTAGTGATTAATGTGATTGCATGGTCATTTAGACCTTAGTATATCATTCAAATATCATTTTGCTATTATAATATTATGTGAATTTAATAACCAAACTTAGACTCTAGCCACCATAATGCATGGAAATAATATTTTATCAGTTGACTTAGGGTTTGATTGGAATGATGGTTTTGTATTTTGTGTAGTTTCTAGTTGGTGTTTGTTGCTTTGAAGTTATTGTGAGCTTGGTGAACTAGGAATAAACCCTAACTACCACCATAAAGCTTATGGAAGGTTTTATTCCATTACTTGGTCTTTGGAGCTTTGATGGGTTAACTAGGAAAGTTATGGGCTAGAAAATTATTTAAACTCTAACATATTTCACTAGAATAAATGGGTACATGGGGAACAAGGAGTTGGTGCCTCTATTATGTTACACCATGACCTAAACTTTTCTAGTGGGAAGTTACAGACTTTAATGCAATTTTAAGAGCTCATTTTTTCATAAGAGAGGGGATAAGATATATTGGTGCATATGAGGAAGTGTGCACTAAGAAATCAAGGTACTCTCCATTATGTAAAAGTGAGGTAAAGTAGACTATGTTTCACAAAGAAGATAAGTAGTGTGTTTAATGTTGATTACTTTCATTATGGATAAAGTGATAAATGTGAATGAGAAGTACTTTGTGGCTTTATGTTGTTTGTGCATAGTTGGTTTATTTTACTATGAGGAAGTTTGCACTAAGAAATCAAGATATTCTCCATTATGGAAAAGTGGCGTAAAGTAAACTATGTTTCACCAAGAAGATAAGTAGTGTGTTCAATGTTGATTACTTCTATTATGGATAAAGTGATAAATGTGAATGAGAAGTGCTTTGTTGCTTTGTGTTGTTTGTGCATAGTTGGTTTATTTAATGGGTTTTTAGTTGTATCCAAATAATTATTTGTGAAGTCAACACTAAGTGTTCATGTATGGAATGTTGCTTGGCATTCTAACATTAACACTTAGAGTGTGTTTACAATTTAATGTTTTGGGTTAGTTTCTTATTATGTTATTGTGTGGTTTATAAAATTAGATATTATTGACCACTACCCAATGATCTAGACTCCTCCATCAAGTTGATGGTTGAGGGTGGTTAGGTTCACCTAATGAGGGGTCATTGCACTAGTTGAGTGTGATTTTGACATATTTTCAAGTTGGTTGTTCACCTGAGCATGCATTGGGAATCTTATCAAGTTTGAAACAATGGTTGAATGACTCTTTGAGTAAAAATTATGATTCATGTTTAAATGTTCATGAATATACTATTTACTTCATTATTCATCTTGTAAAAATATCTAATATGGATTATATTTTTGCCTTATAACTCTGTGTGTATTTATTTCATTTGATAGAGTTATTATAGCTTACACAAAATTCATAGATTTTAATGTTATTATTTTTTGGTTGTTTCCTTAGTTATTCTACTTAGTTGAGTAAGCTTAAACTATTGTGTAGGAAAATGGAAATAGGTGATAAGTTGAATGGATATTGATTTATGTATCATATCTATTTATTTACCCTATGTAATATTTTTATTCTTGGTAATTCAATTATCTTTGTGTTGGTTCAAATTATGATTATTGGTTCCAATATTTATTTGAATATGCATTCATAATGATTGGATGGTTATTTGAATGAGTTGATGAGGAGTTTTATTTTGAATTATGAATTGATTTTTTTTTCATATAGGAGAATATTTCTCATTAATTATCCATTTGTGAGTAGATCGCTCATTTATATTATTAATCGAATATAAATTTATATTTATTTGTGTTTTTAATTGGAATAAAAAATGTATATAATGTTTTTAAAATCATGGTTACTCTATTACTAAATGAAAATATCGATTACCTTTGTCAATGAATGGTTTTTATTTCTTTGAATCCTAAAGTATTTGTATGTTTTCATTTAACATGGTTATTATAGAGTAATAATTCAAATATAGGTCTAAGATGTGTGATTATTTTTGAATGGTTATTGGTATTACATTATATATTTTAAGCATGGTTTTTGTTCTTGCCTATGATTAATTCTTTAAAGGCTTAAGGACTACATGTGGAATTCAATGGTGTGTATGTTCAACTGAGTCTTAAAGGCATTTGTATTTATTTATAAATCATAGAATTTTGTTTATAGATTAATTTGATTTGATTATTTTATTTAGTATTGGGTTGTTTTAATACTATTTAATTATTTTGTAAATGCATAAGATTGTATTGTTTATGTTGTAATATCTATTGAAAGTCTTGATATTATTATATGTTATTTGGTAAGGATTTAGAATTGTTAATACATGATTTGGTTCAGTTAGTAATTTACTATAAATTGTATTCTTATTCTTTAATTGACATGATTTAAAAGTGTTAGTAATGTTATACAAATAAAAAGAGGCAATCTAGTTAAATTTACATTTGATTACAATGCTTTAATGTTGATACTTATCTCCTATTCTAAAAAATAATGCAATTTTATTTGATGGGGTAAAATCACATGTTTTAGATTTTCAAATGATTTTGTGGATTGATTTTAAATATGTTATATAGATGAAGAAATGGGGACTCAGGTCTGCAACTTAACGTCGAGCTAGGGCAGTTGCGCCCTAGCTTATCTTTGATGTGTTAGGGATTGCATAGGAGAGGTGTGGAGGTTCGATTGTGTGGGGGGAGCTGTGGATTCCAATGCTAAGGATGGACCAAGGAAGGGTGTGGTTATGGCTCAGAGGGAGCCTTCAAAGATTGTGCCTGGTAGGAGTTTTAGCGAAGCAGTGGGCTTGAATATGTTAGGACAGGAAGCAAGAACATTTGAAAATATTTTTTTCCTCAGACTACAGGTGCGGTGGATTTGAGCTCGCCTGGGGGATCTCGGATCATGGAGATTAATGGATGCTTGGAGCGGTGCAAAGAGAGACCCAAACTGGTAATCCCTTTTGATATGATCTCTGAAGATGTGGAATATTACTCCAAGCATTCATTATATTGCAAGTTTTTGGGATTGAGAGTCTCCCTTCAGTTTCTAGAGAGTTGGGCTCAGAGAGTGTGGGAACCAGAGGGTGAAATGGAGGTCACGCTGCTGGCAAACAATTTTTTCATGGTTATGTTTCTTTTCTTGGCTAATCAAAATAGGGTTTTTGATGGTGGGCCCTATTTTAAATAATCAGGTTGGACTTTTCGTCAAACCATGGCATGCAGGATTTAATCCTTTTGAGGAACTACCAAATTGGGTTTTGGTGTGGGTTCAGTTACCTAGATTTCCTATAGAATGTTGTCAAGAAGATGTTCTTCAGATGTTAGCTTTGATGCTCGAAAGTTCGGTGGGGTCTTCAACACAAACCTTAGGTAAGAAAGTTATGACTTTGCTCAAATTTGTGTGGAAATTGATTCGAGTAGACCACTGCCAGATGAGGTGGAGATGAGTGCGGGCTCATATTCCTCGCTATAACAATTGGACTATGAGACCCTTTTTTTCAGATGTCGCCTTTGTCATGAATATGGACACTTGATGCGAAGATGCCCAAAGGCTAAGCTAGTGGAACAATAACTTTTACCTCCTCCTAGTATCACTCCTGGTGTTGATAAAGGGAAGAAGTCTGGTGTTGGTGAGGGCAAGGATGCTGAAGGTTTTGTTTAGGTGAAAGCTTGAAATTGAAATAGAGGCTAGAAGAGGACCCTTATGGAGCAACAAGATGAGGATAATTTTAATAGGTTTGAGGTCTTGGATGAATTGGGCTAGCAAGAAGTTAACCCAGGATTAATTAGTGTAGAGCAGCTCGTGGGAGGATCTAGACTGGAGATTAACTCTTCCACTCCTCATTCTGCTCTTCATGAGGAGTCTGCCTTACTTATGGTCATAGATGGGCAAGCAAGAAAATAGATGGTTTTGGAGACAAATGGTGATTTGGGATAGAGTGTAGAGGATGTGGACCTTCCAGTAAGGATAGCGGCTATAGAAATAGATAAGCGAGGTAAATCTTCTCCTCATCTGGGCATTCTTTAAAAGGATGATAAGAAGGGGGTTTCAGAGAAAAGTGTTAAATTGGGATGAAATAAGGACATGGAGAAGATTAAGATAATTGGAAAGACTTTGGTAGAGTCAGGTTCTATTAAGACCTTAGACTCCCACTTTTTGACCCCTCTGAAATGATCATTATTTCTTGGAATGTAAGGGGCTTGAACAACGGCCCTAGACAAAAAGCTATTCGAGAACTAGTTAAAGTTCATTCTCCTGATGTTCTCTTTCTTCAAGAGACTAAGGTTTATGTGGAATATATGAGGAGTATCACACCTAAGTTATGGAGGCATGGTCTTTGTCAGTGCATTGGAGCTCAGGGATCTTTGGGGGATGTGGCGTATTTCTGGAACCCGCAAAAGATCCAACCTGTGTCCTAGATTTCCTATAAGTCCTCTTTATCCATGGTTGCTTTGTGTATTGAGTTAGGTGAATCTATCCATTTTTCTAATGTCTACACTCCTACAAATTTCCAAGGTAAACTTCTTGTATGGAATAATATTCACTTAGTTCATAGATTATTTCCTTACCTACCTTGGATTATTGCTAGAGACTTTAATGCTATTCTTGATTGAACAGAGAAATGGGGAGGTAATGCCAGACTGGAGCCATCTTCTATATTGGTCCAAGATAATATTTTGGCACTCAATCTAGTGGATATCAAGCCCAACAATGGATTCTTTACTTAGAACAATAGAAGGGTGGGTGACAGGTGCATTGTTGAGCGAATAGACCGATTCATGACCTCTTGTTATTGGGTGGGTGGAATGTGGTCTTCTAGCTTGGAGAGGGTCAAATAATTGGCCCATAAAGCTTGTCATTTCTTCAGCCCGCTTGCCTCAAAAACTACCTTTCAAGTTCCAACTCATGTGGCTCAGGGATCCGAACCTATTTGGAAGAGTTGTTCATTGGTGGAGGGTAGTCAGGCCTGCTATTGGTATATCAATGTATATTTTTGCTAAGCTTCTCCAATTTTTCAAGTACCAGCTCAAATAGTGGAATCGACAAAGTTTTGGGAACATCTTCCAAGGGAAAAATGAGGCTCAAATGGAGTTGAATGACATTACCAAATTCATTAGGGAGGAGGGGATGTCTGAGTTTATGTTGAGCGAGGAAGCTATGGCTTTAAAAACATTAGAGAAATGGGAGTTGAGAGAGGAAAAATTTTAGAAACAAAAAGCTCAGATTGAATGGCTTTAAGAGGGGGATAAGAACACTGCCTTCTTCTTCAATTCGGTGAGAGCCAAATAGCATGGTAATGTGATAACGTCTTTGCTGACAAATAGAAGGGAAGTTGTCTCTTCTATGCAAGGTATCTTTATGTCATGTCCCCTTTTTAGTTGACATGTGCGGAGTAGATGATTAGCCTATTATGTGACCCTCGTAGGCTAATGAAATGGATAGAGGGTCTTGATAGAGATGGGTTGGAATTCGTTCGGGCTCTTTCGGACATGAATTAAGGGAGATATTAATATTTGATTGATTTAATCAAATATTAATTATTTGATCTCATTTTAATTAATTATTAATTAATTAATAATTATTAATTAATTATTAATTATTAATGATTTAGTCTAATTTGAGGATGCAAATTCTAAATTAAGACTTGGTCTAATTTTAAGACCCTAGTTCTAATTTAAGGAAGTCTAATTTAAGGGAGTCTAATTTTAGCAAGCACACCTTTGGAGGTGTATAAGAATCTCTCATGGGAGAGAGTTTGTATCCATGCTTATTATTGATATTGATTCTTGTTAAGAAACTCTTCTGTGAAGACTGAGCCAAGGGTTCCAGGATTCCAATTGCAGTGAAGAACGTCAACTCTTCATTGTGTGCGATTCAGAGGTTGTGAAAGATCAGCCGATCTATTGCCGAATTGAGAGATAACTTCACCCAGAAGTTATCATAGTATTACAGGTATTTGAGAGATAACTTCACTCAGAAGCTATCACAAGGGCTTACAGGTATTTTCTTTATTTTGGGTTTTTGATTCAAGAATTATCTAGATATAGATCTTTTGTGTCAGCCCATAATTCTACAGATCAGGATCAGGCATACAGGGTGTGTTATATCAGCGGCCGTACGAATTCCGTACAGCTCCGTGAAAATCCGTACGCATCTACAGGAAGTTCAGGTACCGACATCGGCGAACAGGGACTTACAGAGACCGACATCGGTCGACTCATCACCGACATCGGCAAGGTGACCACTACAGGTCGACCGACGACGGCAGTATAACCGACATCGGCGACTGTGTTTTTTTACACAGCAGGCCGAGACGTGCCAGATTCAACCCAATTCGCAGAATATTCAGGCTATAAGGCCGAACTTTCGATATTCTTTATATACCTGATAGAGGGTCTCTAATTGTAAGCTTATGAGCAAATAAATAAGAAATTATACTGTGATTTATTCATCTATTTGAAGATATTTTGCAGAAATTCAGATAAGCAATTTGGAGCTTTGTTTTGATATTCGAAGGGATATTACAGTGGTATCAGAGCTTTGGTCTTTGGTATCATAGTTTTGTGTCTTTCATATATCTCTATTGGTAGGGGATATTACAGTGGTATCAGAGCTAAATCCTGCCATCCTGAGGGTTTAGAAATTTTATGCAGCCACAAGAGTTGCGACCACACGGGTATTACACACGCAGTAAAGCTTTGCTTGAAGGTACTCAAGTTCTAGAACAACCGCCGGAAGACATGGGTGATGATATTGGCAGGGCCCGTATTCCTCACCATCCAAGAGATCAAGATGATCCAGAGGTTTTACTTACTCTTAGAGAACTACGAGAAGGGCAAAGGCAGAATAACCAGGTATTACAGCAGTTGGCAGTAGCACTACCAAGATTGGGTTCTCCGAGGAGACATTCCCCACACTGTGAAGATGTTAGGAGTGTTGCAGGATCACAGCTAGGCCATGGGACTGTTTCTCGTACAGCGAATAGGCCTACTAGGCCTATCTTTGTGAGACAGGAAGCAGAGGAGGTGATAGCAGGTGAGGAGCATGAGGAGACATTTACGGACACACTTAGGGCAGCGACTGAAGAGTGGGAGTCATTACCACATGTGGTCAGGGAGATGATTACTTTTGACTGATTCCTCACACAAAGGAAAGAACATTACCGAGGTCAACAGAACGGGAGACCAAGACCCCAGAACAATGATCTGAAGCAGGCTACGAGTAGGCTCACACTAGCAACATTTGACGGTAGTGGTAAAGTGACAGCACAGGCTTGGGTTAGTAAGCTGGATACATTTCTCACATTGCGACCGATGGGTGAGGAAGATGCTATCAGATATGCGACACTACATCTCGAGGGAGTAGCTCACGATTGGTGGCACCATGGGATGGTGACACTCCATCATGATCGGATCACTTCTTATCAGGAGTTTGTGGACAGGCTAGTGGAGCATTTTGACAGGAGGGATCCAGAGTCCTATTTTCGAGAGTTGGCACAGTTGCGCCAAAGCGGCAGTCTAGAGTCATACATTGGTGACTTCCAGAAGTTATCAGTCATGGTTCCTGACATTTCAGAGAGGCGACTAGTAGTACTCTTCATGGAGGGATTGACAGAACCACTGAGAGGTTAGGTCAAAGGCTTTGATCCTCCTTCCTTACAGGAAGCTATGAAGAAGGCACGTAGTATGGAGATGTCAGCCCCATCTAGTAGATCTAACTCCAGAGGCACTTCTTCATCTAGAGACCATAAGCACTCCAACGGGGATACAAAGAGACCGGATTTTAACATAGATAAATCTGGGGTTAAAAATGATTCAAAGGCTAATCCAGCAGCACCACCTTTGGATCGTGAGGCACTTAATGATTTACGCAGGAAGAAGCTTTGCTTCTACTGCAAGGGTCCATATGATATCCATCACGATTGTCCTTTGAGGCCTAAGGGAAAGATGAATCGTATGATGTGGGTATATTATGAGGAGTCGGAATCGGAAGATTTTGAACAGCATGATAGTTCTGAGGAGGTAGAGGCTTCAGAGCCTAAGGCAGAGGCAGATTTAGAGCTTCATATACAGGAGGCACGCCTATCCAGCATTCAGTCGGATGAGTCATTTAGACTCCGTGGAGTTTTGGCAGGGCAGAAGGTTACCACCCTTCTTGATACAGGGGCCACACATAATTTCATAGATGCTACATTTGTGGAGAAGCGTGGACTCACTACTGAAGATTTTGAGGGAATTAGAGTTAAGGTAGCCAATGGTCACACTCTGAGGTGTGAGCGCATGATTAGAGACCTCCCATTGCGCTTGAACAACTATGAGTTCAAGGCTAATTATTATGTAGTGAACATGGGGGACATAGAATTAGTTTTGGGTATGAAGTGGCTTCATTCATTTGAGGAAGTTACTCTTCATCTCAAAGATATGGAGGTTCGTTTTTAGGTAGATGGGAAAACACATATTCTTAAGGCAATACGGGGCAGCAACTTCAAACATATGTTTTTTCATCGGATGGAGATGCCTGTACAACATGACATGAAAGAGTGCGATGATAAGTGCACATTGGCACCAACACAGGAGAGATATGAGGACGAGCTTTGTCTTGAGGTGAGTTCAGTTCAAGGGTTAGCACATGTGGTAGAGTCTCAACTTTCTTTTACAGGTGGGTCACATGTTGATGATGATATACGTACAGGGGACAGAGGTGATGTGACGCCATTGGATGAGAGTGGTGATGGACAGGGCTTAGAGTTTGTGTTGGTTGACAGCACTGTAGATCGAGACTTCATTTGGGATCCAGGTATTCAGCGATTGCTTGAGGGCAAGCAATTTCAGGAGGGGCGGATTGTCATGTCCCCTTTTTAGTTGACATGTGCGGAGTAGATGATTAGCCTATTATGTGACCCTCGTAGGCTAATGAAATGGATAGAGGGTCTTGATAGAGATGGGTTGGAATTCATTCGGGCTCTTTCGGACATGAATTAAGGGAGATATTAATATTTGATTGATTTAATCAAATATTAATTATTTGATCTCATTTTAATTAATTATTAATTAATTAATAATTATTAATTAATTAATAATTATTAATTAATTATTAATTATTAATGATTTAGTCTAATTTGAGGATGCAAATTCTAAATTAAGACTTGGTCTAATTTTAAGACCCTAGTTCTAATTTAAGGAAGTCTAATTTAAGGGAGTCTAATTTTAGCAAGCACACCTTTGGAGGTGTATAAGAATCTCTCATGGGAGAGAGTTTGTATCCATGCTTATTATTGATATTGATTCTTGTTAAGAAACTCTTCTGTGAAGACTAAGCCAAGGGTTCCAGGATTCCAATTGCAGTGAAGAATGTCAACTCTTCATTGTGTGCGATTCAGAGGTTGTGAAAGATCAGCCGATCTATTGCTGAATTGAGAGATAACTTCACCCAGAAGTTATCATAGTATTACAGGTATTTGAGAGATAACTTCACTCAGAAGCTATCACAAGGGCTTACAGGTATTTTCTTTATTTTGGGTTTTTGATTCAAGAATTATCCAGATATAGATCTTTTGTGTCAGCCCATAATTCTACAGATCAGGATCAGGCATACAGGGTGTGTTATATCAGCGGCCGTACGAATTCCGTACAGCTCCATGAAAATCCGTACGCATCTACAGGAAGTTCAGGTACCGACATCGGCGAACAGGGACTTACAGAGACCGACATCGGTCGACTCATCACCGACGTCGGCAAGGGGACCACTACAGGTCGACCGACGACGGCAGTATAATCGACGTCGGCGACTGTGTTTTTTTACACAGCAGGCCGAGACGTGCTAGATTCAACCCAGTTTGCGGAATATTCAGGCTATAAGGCCGAACTTTTGATATTCTTTATATACCTGATAGAGGGTCTCTAATTGTAAGCTTGTGAGCAAATAAATAAGAAATTATACTGTGATTTATTCATCTATTTGAAGATATTTTGCAGAAATTCAGATAAGCAATTTGGAGCTTTGTTTTGATATTCGAAGGGATATTACAGTGGTATCAGAGCTTTGGTCTTTGGTATCATAGTTTTGTGTCTTTCATATATCTCTATTGGTAGGGGATATTACACTTTAATGAAATAGTGTAGTGTTTTACATCTTTATTTAAGGAGGAAGTGCAAGGGGACTCGGCTATAGAGGTTCAGGTCCTCTCATGTATTCCTTCTTTAGTTTCTCTAGAAATGAAAGAGCATCTTATGAGGGCCATATCCTTGGAGGAGTTAGAGAGGATTGTTTTCATGATTTAGAAAGGAAAGATACCTAGTCCAGATGGTTTCCCGATTGAGTTCTTTTAGGAATTTTGGGAAATTATCAAATTAGACCTATTGGCAGTTGTTCAAGAATCCTAGAAGAACAAGTAAATGCTCTGAGCCCTAAACTCAACCTTCTTGGCTCTCATTCCCAAGGGGGAGGGGGTTGATCGACTAAGTCAATTTTGCCCCATTTCCCTTTGTAATGTAACTTATAAAATTATATCGAAGTTGATTGTTGAAAGGTTAAAAAAGTGGCTTCCAATGCTAATTTCTAAGGAGCAAGGTGGCTTTGTGGAGGGCCGTCAGATTCTAGATGGGGTGGTGGTGGCTATTGAGACTATCCATTCCATGGTCAAGTCCAATGATAAGGCTATGTTTATCAAGATGGACATGTCCAAGGCCTATGACAGAGTTTGTTGGTCCTTTCTCCAAAAGATTTTGGGTGCCTTTGGTTCTGAGGAGGATTGGATCCATTGGGTTATGAGTTGAGTGAATTTGACTTATTTTTTAGTTTTGATTAATGGTGAGAACTCTAATCTCTTTGGGGCCTCTCGAGGTCTATGGCAAGGCAACCCTCTCTCTCCTTACTTATTTCTTATTTTGGTGGAAGGCCTGGGTCGATTGATTAAAAAGAATGTTGATGGTGGTGTTAATCAAGGTTGGCAATGGGGAGGGGTCCTTCCTATACAATCTCACCTATAGTTTGTGGATGACGTGGCTTTGATGGGCATGGATACTATTAGGGAGGCATCTAATATATGTAAAGGCTTGGATGATTACCATGCTGCCTTAGGATAGGTAATTAATGAGGGTAAGTCTTCAATTTTTTCTTCAACACTCCACCCTCCATTCAATGAAGAGTGGCTCATATTCTTAGGTTTCAAATTGGGAGTCTTCCATTGCTATATCTTGGGATTCCTATCTCTATTGGCAAGCATTCTAAGGAGTCATGGCAGGCAATTTTGGACAAGTTTTGAGCCAAAGTGGATCATTAGACCCATCATTGGCTATCCTTTACTAGTCAGGTCTAGCTAATTCAATTAGTGGTGTAGGCTTTTCCTCTCTATAAATGTATGATCCAGGTGGCACTGATGAGCTTTATTAGGGACCTTGATTCCTTAGCAAGACAATTTTTATGGACTGGTAATTTATCATCAACCAAGTGGAGCCTTATTAAGTGGGAGGCTATTTATATCCCAAAAAGGTTTGGTGGTCTAGGATTACAACAATCATTACTATCTGGTACTGCTCTGCCAGCCAAATTATATTGGAGATGGTGTGTGGAATAGGATCAGGTGTGGGCTATAATCTTATCCCATAAGTTCTTTTTTGGGATCCCCTAGAAGGATATCCCATGATATAGCTTGACAGGGAAAGGCTCGGCAATTTGGACTACTCTCAAGAAAGGAGCTATGCTGATTAAGAGGGGCCTATTCTGGATCTACAAGAGTGGGGTAGAGGCACAATTTTAGCATGAATCTTGGGATGGCTACCCTCCCATAGTTATCCAATATCCTCACTTGAGTATTTTGTCCCAGAGGTTTTGTGAATCTGGGTGGACTAGGGTGTGTAACTATAAGTCCCTTTCCCTACAGGGGCAGGTGGTGGATGTGAGATGGAAGACCCCAGAGGAGTGGTTGATTCTTGGTTTGGAGGTAGAATCCACGAAGCTACATTACATTCTATCATGTCACAATTGTAGCGTGCTTAGGGACAATAACGTGTTAGCCTAGTCCCCTAATCCCAAGGGTAAGTACAATGTGTCCTATGGTTATTAGGAGTTGATTTCTTAATAATATGAGGGGGGGAAGTTCATTGGTGGAAAAGAGTTTGGAACAGATTCTCTTGGCTAAAGCGTAATTGCTTTATTTAGACTTTAGCCTGGAATAGATGCTTAACTTGGGATAATATTTGAAAGAGGGGCTTTGCTGGCCCTTTGAGGTGTGTTCTCTATAGTAGTGAGGAGGAAGATTCTTTTCACCTATTCTTTTGTTGCCCCTTCACTCTACAATTATGGCATTTCTAGTGGGACATGTGGAGGTGCCAGTGTATTCACGCATCTTCCCTGGCAAATTTTTGGTCGAGATTGGGACGACCCCCCTCTTTGGCTCCCTTCTTGCAGGACGCTTGGTATGCTAGACCTATTTTTTTGCTTTGGCAATTCTGGCTGGAAAGGAACTGTATAATTTTTTGGGATGAAAAATTGGGGATTCATCAGGTTTGGATTAAAATTAAAGGAATGATCCAAGAATCTATCAAAGCTAAGAGTGAGATTACTTTGCCGCTAGAAAAAGGGGATGCTGAGATGGTTGACAAGTTTGGCATACAGGGGATATCATTTGGTCTCAGCTTGTGTCAAGAGAGGTAGATGAGGGAAAAAAAAGTCCAATGGTTGGGGAAATGGCTGCCCCCACCCATTGGTCTTTTGAAAATTAATATGGATGGATCTTCTAGGGGTAACCCAAGGTCAGCTGGGATCGATGGGATTGGTAGGGATTCTTCTGGATCAGTGGTTTTTATTTTCTTAGCTAATAAGGGAGTTCAGACTATTAATAGGATGGAAGGCTTGGCTATCCTATATGCTTTGAAGCGAGCTTATGCTTTAGGGTGGAGGAGGGTGATTTGTGAAGCTGACTCTCAAGTCCTGATTAATTTTCTCCTTGAGAGGAAAATTTTAGATGTGAGCTGGAAATTGTCTATGATAGTGCAACAGATATTACAGATTAGCTCCTTAATGGATTCAATATCTTATGCCCATATTCCAAGGGAATGGAATAGGGTGGTTGATTTCCTGGCAAAATGGGTGTCAGAAGATATAGATGGTTGTAAGGTGGATGAGTGGGATCAGCTTCCCTACGAGTTATGTCAGGAACTGGAGCAGATTCTTGTAGAAGATGTTAGTGGTTTTAGGGTGTGATGCTCTTGTTGTTGGTTTTTTGGTGGTCTTTGGTAAGCGTTTGCTTTTTTGTATTCTATTTTTCTAAGTTTTAATAAAGTTTTTACCCCTTTTATTTTTTTAAAAAAATCACATGTTTTACATGGTTTCTATTGGTTCTAAATTGTACACCCTTATAGTTCAACCTTACATACTTGGAAAGAATGGTAAAATAAGTGAGAAACCACTATTATGTCATCATAGCTGGGGAAGGGTTTAACATCTGAAATGGACTAAACAAAGAAAATGATTGGGAGGTACCTACAGAGGGTATGGTTAATTACCTACTACTTTTGGGTCTGCCTAAACTAAGGTGATAGGAGATACTAAGGTAACTTTCTCACATGAAGTATTTTAGCACTTCAGTCTCTATGAGAATATTTGGTACAAAAAGGGAAATATGACCAAAGCATAAACACAATTATACACTTAACTTGAGAAGGGTTGTCACATGAAATGCACAAATGATATATGTCATATACAAGCTATTAAAGATAGATGAGAGTGTGGCTGTAATTTTCATTTGAGCAATTATTTTGAATAACAGGGAATAGGTGAGAATTTCAACACTAAGATTTATAGCATACATAGTGAACACACTTTAAACATGTAGATTTTTGTGCATCTACAAGGAAAACACCACTTATGATATGTAAAAAACATGTTATCTATAGGGTAAAATAGGGTAAAAACATATTTATTTTAATAATGGATAAAGGTGTGGATGACTAGTATGTGAGCATGAAGAAGTTCACAAAATAGCTATACTATCTTCATTAACAAATATTGTTTAGTTTAGAAACAGGTAAAATAAAATCATGCACAAATGATCATAAAAAGTTTATAAGTAATAATGCAAATCACCCTTCAAGAAATCCCTCCAACTAAATTCATGAGACTAGGACTACCCTTAAAAAATGCTATCAATGCTTTGTTCCCAAATCTCAAAATAGAAAGGATTTTATACTCTGGTTGTAGACCCTAAATGACTACCATGAATAAGAATACATCAGATAACCAATCTATTGAGCATGTAAAATAGAAAATTTTACTTCAACAACAAGGAATGATAAACCATGAACAAATTTCATTTATCAACTGAATCAAAGCTAAATGAAATGTCTTAAAAAATATATAAAATAACACTATGAAACAATTATGTAACAAGGGAAACATTTTGAATGTTCTCGAAGCTTTCTAATGATTTTAGAATAGAAATCAATTTGGCACCAAAAAATCACATAGGGAGGATTCTCTGAGCTATAGCTTTAGACTCAAAAATTAACTGACATTTGTAAAGGGACAAACCCCCTTATAAAATTTTAGCTAATCTTGGCACATTCCTAAAGATGCTCCAATTGGAAAATTCTTTCATAGTCCTCAAGTCTGTTGTAACAAACATTATTCCTTGGATTTGTGTTCATGCTTCCATGGTGATGACAAACATGATACTCCACTATGGTAGAATATTTTTAGTTATACATGTGGATAATAATTCTACAAGGGACAAAACAACCTTTGTCTCTTTGTACAATCAAATAAAAACAATTCCCTTTCTTATACACATGATTATTCAAACTAACATTGGAAGGGACATGTCACTAATGAGTGGAGTACAATGGTTTCCTAGTGGGAAATAAGAAGAAAAGAGACAAAGGAGGAAGGAATGAGAAGAAATAAAAGGAAGGAGGAGTGGTGCTAGGTCAGAAGGAACCAAAATACCTAGTCATGCTCAGGAATCAATGTTGATAACTGAATCCTTTACCAACCTATTCTTATATTTGGTATATTCATCGATTATGGAGGCAAGATGCTTTTGGTCTGAGATAGCTTGGTACTTGAATTTAGTCCTATATTCCTCAAGCTAAGTGGTGAATGTTTAAAACATTACCTATTTCTAACCCACTAATGTTTTCAGTTGGTCACAAGATTTCTCAAGTGATACCAATTGCCTTGTTTTGTTGGCATCAAAAGCTCCTTGTGGTGCATCGATGAGGATTTTTAGGGCAACGCTTATTGCCTCTTTATTCAAATTACCTACACCACCAAGTTTCACCATTTATCTAAGGGTAGTGTCTATTTCTTTTGTGGCAGTCTTGAGAGTCTGATCTTCCCCTTTAAAATCAAATATTCCATCCCTAAAAATCATCAATTGATGGTTGATTACCAACTGGTATTTCCTAGGCCTTTTTTGATCATTGAGAGTGATGATTTTCTCTAACACTCAAACATCATTTCCCATACTACACATTTCATCCACCTTAAGTTGGATATTTTCCCATTTATTTATATTTGCATCATAAAGGAACATCTGGACTTCACAATCTCCCTTTTTATCCACTATGTCATCCAAGCATTTTAGTGTTCAGGGATTATTTCTTTGGCTCTGGTGCTCAAATCCTTTTGCCATTCTTTTATGGTGCATCCTCTACCTTTCAAATCATCACCTCAATGAAGGTCTAGAGATCTAATGGAGAAAATAGGAAGGTTCGAAGCCTTAATGGTAGTTAGAGTTATTGCCTGAGGCTCACTCAGTAACTTTTGTAAGTACTAGATCTTAGCCTAGTTTTCTACCTTCAATTCTTTCATGGTGGATTTATCTTTATCCATTCTTTGTGCCACCATGTTAGCCAAGACTTATGATATGTGATTCATCTCCTTTCATGATGGCTCCCCAAGATTATAACTATAGACGGAGTAACTTTCTAAGGGATCATCTTTCTTCAATGTATCAGGTGGAGGGACAACTACCTCAACATTCCTTTCTCCCTTGTCAGTGTAGGTGGTTCTGGAATGTGTTTTGGCCTTCTCAGGGGGCTTGGCCTTAATCTTCTAAATAATTTTCATTATATCAATGTCCCCTATCTTTCTCATAATATCTTCCTTCTCTTTTACTTGCTCTATGACCTAGAGAAGAGGCCTAGTCTGAAATCCCACCAAAGTTATAGACATTGTAGATGGACTTAAGACAATGAGGGGTGGTGTCACTGATGATCTAGCTATAAGGAGTAACATAATCTTGGCTTATAGGCTCAATAAAAAATTCTCCATGTCTTCATCACTTTATTTCTCTTTATCATCCCTATCCATTCCATGCTTCTTCTCCAAAACTAGCTCTACTTATTCCAAAACTTCAAAATCTAACCCAATATGGTAGGACTCCATGAGAAATTTATTGATAGAGCTCACTTATTCCATGGGTTGGCTAGAAGGCCCTATAACCACTTCACCTTCC
The DNA here is from genome assembly GCA_037957365.1 of Torreya grandis. Classification (NCBI taxonomy): domain Eukaryota; kingdom Viridiplantae; phylum Streptophyta; class Pinopsida; order Cupressales; family Taxaceae; genus Torreya; species Torreya grandis. The sequence goes on from JARHVA010000528.1 coordinate 896,048, forward strand.
TTATTTGATTGAGTCTTCAAGTCAAAAGAGGATATGGTAACTTCCTTGTTATACTTAGGCAAATCTTCACCAATCATGGCCTCAAGACCTTTATTATGGGTTGGATCATGAATTTGGATGAGAGGAAGGAAACCCAAGGGTACTTTAATGGAAGTAACACTCCCTGAGATACCTTCATCAACATTTTTTTTTATGGATCCAACTCCTTATTTTCTTTAGAATTGGTAGGGGTACCTTTTTTCAAGTTTGATCCCCCACCTTCTTCTATATTTACCCTCTCCTTTAGTGTTGAGATTGACACTTTTGGAGAGGAATGAGCATCTGACACTACTCTGATAGATGCTTTTTCTTCTTTTTGTTTCTCCACCTCTACATTACTAGTAGAGACTTGGTCATCATGCTCTAGCTCACCCTTATTTCTTCCATCAAATTTTTGTATGTCCTCAATTTTATGAGCCATGTCTTAACCAAGAAATTAAGAAATGACATTTTTAACAAATGCCTCTATATATAGGGAAGATGCCTCTTTTTCAAGAGGGACTTGATCCTGGGTAGCTACCTCAACTCTAACCTATACAACATTATCAAAAGACAAAGGGTCATCTAAGTTAAAGGCACCTTCCTCATCACCTTTAATTTCTACTACTGAGGGTCCTTTTGTAAACAAACCCATTATCAAGACCTTTACTAGGGTTTGGGGCCTTTCCTTGTGAGTCCTTTGCCCAATCTTCACTTGAGGAGGAGTGAAGGCAGACTATTTATTCATCACTTTAGCAATATCTCTATCTTAACCTAAATCTTCATCCTCATTCATATCCCTTATTCTTTGGGCATACAAGGCTTGGTCCTCTCATCTCTTCATAGGGATTTCTTTGGATAGTGTGTCTTTGAATACAACCTCCTTTTTTATTGGTGACCTACTTGGAGGTTATAGAACCTTCTTGACTCTTTTTTGCTTTGGTTTCTCACCCTAGTCCTTAACTCCTCTCTTTCTTGAATATATTATCAGGGGAAGATTAATTGACACTTGTTGGTTAGGTGAAGCATATGGGACTTTAGTTGGGTTGGCCATAGGAATGACCATTGGAATGGCTAATACTATTAGGGATCCCTTTCTTGAAATGGATAGTGGGTGGCACTAGCCAACATGACCTACCCTATAAGAATCTTATCCTAGTTTCTTGCCAAGCTTGTTATTTTTGAAAAGGACAACCTAGCCTTGGATTATTTGACTATTATCTTCTCCACATCCACTAGCTTGGTGAACTTAGTATCCCCAAGTTTGAATTTGTCTTTACCTATTACGACTGATGGGGGAGCCATAGGGTCACCATTATATGCCATGAGGAAATCCTTCAGCTCTTTAACCTTCTTCAACTATTGAAGGGTAGGAGTATCATATGAACCAAGGTCAACCCCATGTTCCTTAAGCCATCTAAGGGTTCTCTTCATGATTCATATTAATCTCCTAGGGATGGAACCATCCTCTTGACCATTAAAATCTAGTTGGGTGATGGGTTGTGTTTCAATGTTATTTGTGTTGTACAATAAAGATAATTTCAATTTATCATCTACCATGTCTTTGGGGGTGGGAGCAATATTGTATGCTATAACTTCCTACACTATCATCCTCATAAATTCCCATTTTTGGACATCTTCTTCAGTGGTGCAATTGGACTAGATGTCCTCATAATGTGATTGATGTAATATCACATTAGTAGCCATATTTACCAACCACCTAATGTCATAATTAGGTTAGGGTGGCATCTTATCAAGTGCATATAGGCCCATCTCTTTCTCTAACCCCTTTGCCTTGGCAACTAAAGGACATGAATAATACCCTATTACCATAAGAAATTTGAAAGGATTATTGATCTTCTTAGTTATGATCATTTCATGTGGTAGTAATATTTGTCAAATCAGTTCCATTACTACTAACTTATCATCTAGATACCTCAATAACTTGTATGAATATCCTAAGTACCCACTAACCTTGATGTATGTGAATGTTCTAAATTATATGTATGTGGTGCCATACTTTTCAATTACTTGTTTAGCTCTCATAGACATTATTTTGAGTCTCCTCAAGGGATAGAAAACACTCATCATGGGGTTGGAGAAGCAATTATGAACTCTATAAAAATTATTCTCGAACCCTGCTAGGGTAACTTCTAGGTGTAGACACCAAAAATTGGCCACTGATAACCTCCAATCAGGCTTTTGGCTAGTTTCCATCTAAAACACATAATTTGGCCTAAAAACACTAAAACACATAAAATGATGTGAAACTGACATATTCAAGTGTCAATTTTGTCCAGTTTATCCCTAAATGGGGAAATACAATTTATGGGATAGCTAACTTTGATTAATTCATTTCGAGTCAAAATGCCAAATTTGCACCTATGTGCTCTAGACTAATCTTTCCTATCAAATCTTTTGTATAAGATTTGTGCCTTTGTTAATTACTTTTGGAAACATTGTAAATGTAAATACACATCTGACGTGGACTTCCAATTCAAATCTAGTCAAATTTAAGACCAATAACAAGGCATTTTGATCAATTTGGGTAATTTGTGCACAATGTGCTTAATCATGCCTATCAGCGCCTAATAAAAAATTCCATGGAAACTTGTTGAATAATTTATTTTGGAAATAAATATTGAATATCTGCATCATCAAATGACCTCATTTCTTTGGAAGACATCCCTAGGGCACAAATACTATAAATATCAAGATTCATGCCCTCCATGCCTCATCAATGCCTTCCATGATGCCCTCCATGCCTCTTAATTTCCCCTTATTACAATACCATGATGAGGATAATTACAAACTTAATTCTAAAAATTGAAATAATCCTCAACCACACATCTCAATCTTGAGATGGATGGTTGAGGTCAATTTTCATCAAATCCAAAAATATATAAATAGGAGACCTCACAACATCATTTATAAGCTTAATTTGTACAAAGTTATAATGCAAGATTGGTTCCAAAAAGCTTCAAGAAACTAGTGTTATAATGCCAAATTGATTCCAAGCCAAGCCAAATCCACAATGTGCCAAGAGGAGATGAAGGTAGCCACACTCCATTGAAGAATACCTCTTGAAGCACAAGCTGAGCAAGCCACCATTACAAAGGCATTTAGAGCATCCAAGAAAGGTGAAAGGAATTCCTATGTTTTCATTCCTTGCTTTTTATTTGTGCTTGTCATTTGATTTTTTTAACTAAGATCTCCCTCATGTCTAGGCCTAGATATGTTATGCTATTAGTTTGTTTATTTCATTTTGTTTTCATTTTGGAACTAACACCATAATAACCATCCTCTCTTGAGTCAAATTCCTAAATCACATAATGGCACGCCTAGTGGGACTAGATGCATCCTACACATGGTGACTTTTTGTAACTTTAAAATATTTATTTGAGCTCTTAAAACTCTTGCAAATTGATTTTCTAACTTTATTTTTTCATTTTTGGTTGCCATGGTTTTTACATAGTAACCGACTTCAACAGAAATACCGACATCAGTTACCTAGTTTAACTGATGTTGATCAGTAGCACTGGCATCGCTTAGATCTCAGTTGGCCATAACTGACATCAATGGTATTAACCGACGTCAGTCATTGTGTTTTTCAAAAAACATAGACCTAAGACCTCTTTTTCTAAAGTTTATTGTTTCAAACTCAAAAGGGCTTCAAAGCTAAGGGGCATGCTAACAATTTTATTATAGGACCAAGTGAGATGTTTTCTAAAAACATGTTTAAATCACTTTTGCATGCTTAAAATTTGATTAGGAACTTTGTTTTGCTATTTAACAAGGAATTTTTAGATGTTTTTGGTGAATGTTTTTCAAATTTTACAACTAAGACCAAGGGTTCAAATGAACACCACCAAACATTTCATTTGGGTTTAAAATTTAACACACTTGTCAATTTTTTCTTACAATAATTGTTTAGTTGGATTTTGTTTGGAAAAAAGAGGAATGTTACATGTATGTTCTTCCATTTGTCCCTTATAGGGAACCCTTTGAATAAAAACACCATTTCTATTTCAAGTAGCCTAGTCTAAGGCTTAGAAACAAATTAATCTAAATCACTCCCCAAAAAATCATCAAAGTTTGGGTGACCTTGAAAATGACCCTAAAGTCTTTCTATTTTCATGCTTTCTTTATTTTTATACAACTTGGCTTGTGAGGGGGACTTCATCACCTCCCACAAGTTCTTTAGGGAAGCTTTAACCCAGGGTTTCATCTCTCAACATTGACTTCATTTGACTCTTTAAAAGTTACATATGGGACATAGTGGCACTTTGGATAGTGCACTACACTGAGCGAATAGCAGGATGTAGTGGTTGCAAAAAAGACTAGACCTTTTTGCAGCAAACTAAGTGATATGAACCCAAAATCTATGCTTTTTCTGCATTGTTTGGCATGAAAGTCATTGTGCAATTGATTCCCTTAGATCATTCAAAAACTTGTTAGAATTTAGATAAATCTCCACTTGTCATAGAAGTATTATTGGTCCAAGGTGCACCTCAAGGTCCATGCCACAATAATATAATTTGAGAGAAGGGGGGTGTAAAAACCCTACTATATAATGCACATTTACTTTTGGATGAACACTTAAAATCTTCTCAAATGATGTATATTGATTAATTTTAATAGTACCAAGAAATCGTGTTAGTTTAGGATTTAAGGGAGATTAATTAGTTGGTCTTGTCCTAGATTAAAATCCTATTTAGAGTCAAAATTTAGTGTAAACAAACAATCCAAACCAAACACATAGTCCAAATTTTCCTTTAAACAAAGAGGCATTATGCTGCCCACATGAGATCATCTATTTGCCTTGTTCAAAATTTCATCAAAAGCTTGAGAGTCTTATCATCCACTTTGGTACAATTATGCTACCCAATCTAGTCTAGACCTTTACCAAAGATGTTTAAGTCCTTCACTTATAATTTAAATTCAAAATTACACCTTTACAAGTTCATAGGGTTGATGTGTTAAGTGGGTTCACCATTTTCACTAAACTTGAGGGAACTTAGGTTTAATTTATAATTTAGGTTGAAGGTCATTTAAGACTCATAATCATTATCATCACTTGATAGACTTAAGCCATTTTGTGCTGAACACTTGCACTTTGAGTCTATACACCACAACATTTTGAGTCAAGAAAGGTAGTGTTATGCTGTCAAAATTATGGAAAAATGTCTTTGCCTTAGAGAGTCTTTCAAACAATCTCTTTTTATCATACCTTTTGGGTAGTATAGCATCGTTACACTGCTTAAATCATTTCAAACTTTGATTCATAGACCTTCTTGCATAGAGTTTCAAATTGGTTCCTATATTTTCAAACCAATCCATGGGTACTTTTGATCCTTATCTAAAGCACAGTTATACTATTCACCTTTGTCTAGCCTATTTGTCAAAAGAACCAAGTCTTATACCACTATTTGTGATAAAATAAACTATTACTAAAAGTACCTTTTATTTCATACCTTATACCTAGTTGACCAAGTTCATGACCAAGAATTGAATGCTTAGTGTTTGTTAGGAGTGTTTCAAATCTATTAGATTAAAACTTTCATCTATTTTTAAAAGTCTAGATTTTTATGCCATTTGGCCAAGAGTCTTAGCACATGCCTTTTTTGAGCCTAGATTTTGACACCGTGTTTGGCCAAAAGACCTAATAAATTTTAAATTCCTAGATTAGACTAATTTGAAACACTTTGAATTTAGAGTTTGGCATTTCAATTTTTTTAGTCCATTTACTTGCTTATCTTTGTGTGAACAGTGAAATGTTAGATATTCTATGTTAGCTTGTTTACTCACAAACTTTACTTAAACCTTTTTATCCTTTTGACAAATCTAGGCCATTTTGAAGGCATCATTTTTTTTAGATTTTATCCTTTTTAGAGTTTGTAGAACTCTTTGATATTTTATCTCCAAGCATTGACTATGGATCCCAACATGTATTCATAGACTCATAGTGGAATCATGTACAATCCATGGATTAGTAATGTAGTTGCACAGGAAGAAATTGTACAAGACCCCTATGTGGATAACATTGCTTATGAGATGGATTCTTATCCCTCTTATAATACTCAATTAGGGGCACAAAACCAAGATCCATTGGCTAACTATTTGGTTAACACACTACCTTACATAGAATAGGACCAAGACCAAACCATGTAATACTTAGCTACAATACCAATAGTGGATGAGCTAGTTCTTCAATAGTCATACTCTACTAATATAGCTTCCACGTATGATCCATTTTTGTTTGAGTGATATTTATTAGAGAAAAAAGATGAGATTTTGGTTAGGGCCACAGAGTTAGGGGCCAATTTTCTAGTAGACTTCCCCATGAAAATTTACTGAGTCTAGTAAGAGTGCCCCATAATATCATTTACGATCAACAACCTTCTTATAGCAATCATATGGCTCTAATCCAAACAACATACCAAGATCTTAATATATCTGATCAAAGCAAAAACATCATGGAAGAGCACTTTAACCAAATGCCAATAGCATACCAAACCTACCTAAATTTAGCATGTTATTTCAATAAGATGAACATGGTAAGTAATCCTCTCATTGGCCTAGTTCCTTCAATAGGAGTGTTGATGGAATTAACTAGATAAGATAATCCAAGTTCTAACCCATTTGTATAAACTTATTTGATAGATAACTTGATACATATGCCAGTTATTATAGAAGTGTCTTTGGATTATCCACTGAATAGTGAGCCAAACCTAGTAGACAATGTGCAACCAGTGTCCAATATTGATCAAAGTGGTACTAACGTACTAACAACTAGCCAAAAATGTGTGCCTATAGTTAATCCCATGAGTAGATCATCATACCAAGGAATAGAATTTTCTACACCCCAGCCTCAACCAACCACTTCCTCAAGTGTATAACCTATAGGATTAGATACTCAAATGATGGATAATGTTACACCTTAATGATATAATTTGATGAATCCTACTCCTCCTCAACAAGTAGCAAGTGGTATTCCACAATAGAAAACATAATCTAGTTTATCAATGTAACAAAGGATGAATACATTTCCACCTCAATCAATGGAAACTAATGTACTACCTTGCTAGGTAACAATGAACATACCTCTTCGGTCATAGATTAATATGCCAATTCAAAACCATGTAATTACTAATCAATACTGTGTAAATCTTGGTCAATGACAGATGTCAAATATACAACATGCTTTTACTTCTTCATAGGGATTCATGAAACAAGGAGGTCCCCATGTTTCTCAAGTACCTACTAGACAACCATTTGTGAGGATTAAGAGCACAATTGATTACCTTGTATAAGTAACTAAACACAGAATTAAACCAAAAGTAAACTGTAACTAGAATTCAGAAATAACACAAAATATGAGAGACAATACAATATTGTATTAACACTGTTCCAAAAGAAAATACAATGAATAAATTACACTCTTCCAACACGTCTTGGGCATACCAGTAATTCTACCTCAAGAGTTCTTTCTCTCACAACCAATTACAACCACAACTCAAACATAGAGTTGTACCCTCCACTAGTCAGTAACAATATTGTCAGTACACCAAATACTCAAAGTACTCTAAGTGGATCTCCCTGATCTTGCAACAACCTAAAAATCAATTGATCTTACTTACCATGTAGATCTCCCCTGAGCTTACAACAACCTGCGGATCAACCTGATCTTACAATTAGAAGGATCTCTTCCTTGTCCTTGATTATAATACAGCCCCATGGGTCTCTTAAATAGATCCCATATAAACAATAATTAGACTTCCTAATTAAAATAATTAGAAACACATACTCAAGACTAAAATTAGTCTTTTATATGCAAACTGACTATCTGTCTAAAATTAGACCAATTCTAGAAGTGCATGCACACACAGGTTGTCAATGCCGGTGCCTATCTGACCGATGCCGATTGACCCCTAACTGACATTGGTTACTACAAACACTGAAGATGACCAATGTCGATTGATCAAATTGACGTCAGTTGCTCTGTAACTTAGTAACCTCCTCCATTTGCATAAGTGAAGCTTTTAGCTCCACAACTTAACAATCTCCCACTTAGAGATAAATAGTTGCACCTGTACCTGTACTTGTACATCATCTAATTTTGTTTCCTAGCTTGTATCCCTCTTCACATTCAATCTTGAAGACCAACCACCATAGTGAACCCTGTGGTGCTACTCCTGTCATCCAAGTCACCTGCCATATCTGAATCTACATACCTATGTAGAGAAGTGCTTGACCTTGCATAGCATGTATACTTGCTGCTGGTCCCTCTTAGATACTTGAGAATCCATTGAACTGCTTTCTAGTGCTTCTTTCCCGAATTTGCCATAAACTTGCTGACAACTCCCACTACTTAGGTAATCTCAGGTTTAGTACACATGTACTCAACCTCATCATGTGATTTGGGACACTATTCTATGAACTATCCATCCATAGGTGTGCTAACCGGTTCTGCATCCTACATATTGAACCTCTCCACTACCTTATTTACATAATCATCCTGAGACAACATCATCTTGTGATCTTCCCTGTCTCTAGAAATACTCATGCCAAAGAATTTTGTTGCTTTCAAATCCTTCATGGCATACCTCTGAACTAACTTTACCTTTAGCTCAGCAACTCCCTGCATGTGTGACCCTAAAACAAGCATATACACCACATACAGTAACAGGATAATGTAGCTAATATTATCCAACCTAGTAAAGTAAACACAATGGTCACATTGACATTGACTAAAGCCATGCTTTGTCATACACCTGTCAAACCTTAAACACCATTGTCCTGCAGCCTGCTCAAGACCATATAACCTGGCCTTCTATCTCACGTGTCCATTCTCTCCTTTCTTTAAGCTGAGAATCTATTCATCTTTTAGTGCTTTCTTTCTGGCTGGCAACTCTACCAAATCTCCCATTTGGTTCTTTCCCAAGGAATCAATTTCCTCATTCATGCCATGCTCCCACTGTTTCCTAGAATCTACCTGCTCTGCCTCTTTAAAAATTTCTAGTTCTTGACCATCAGTGAGCAACAAGTAGTGTAAAGAAGGGGAATAATGAATTTGAGGCTTACTTACCCTTTCAGTCCTCCTCATGGGCGTTTGAGACTCCTTGATAGCTTGCTGTCTACCTAAAATCCATTTTTTTGTCGACCCTGGTCTACACCTGACTGATGTCAATTCCACCTGATCGCCAATGCCAGTTCCCTGACTGACATCAGTGTGTTCACTGACATCAGTTCCCTAACCAACATCGGTCTCCACCTGCCTGACACCATTGACTCTGGTCTACACATGACTGACATCGATACCTACCTGTTCGATGTCAATTCCACCTAACTGATGTCGATAACTGTGTTTTCCTGTGAGTCATGACTTTTAACTCACAAGCTCACTTTGGATCATAACCTTGTCTAAACTACCCTACTCAGAATTATTCAGCCCCTTGAGCTGATCTCTGTCCATCATCTTCTCCTTGAAAACTAAGGCTTTCCTATTCTTGTCAAAAATATTAGATTTCTTCTTTATGCAATAAACCCGATCCTTTCTTGTAGCATGTGTTTCAAGAAACCTCACTTTCTCTTGTTGCTTATATAAATCTTGATCTATGATTTCTGAATTTGAACTCTTACCTTTTGACTCAAGAACATGCATCCCCTTCTTACTCATGTGACCAAGCCTACAGAGCCACATCTTTACATCTACATCTGAAGTAGATAAACCAGAAGGAGAATCAGTAATACAAGTAGATAGATAAAGAGTACCTACTTTCTTACCTCTTGCTAAAACAAGTGCACCCTTGGAAACTTTCCAAGATTATGATGTGAGAGTTACTGTGCATCCCTCATCACCCAACTTTCTAATAGAAATCAAATTCTGCTTCAGGCCTGGGACATGCATGACCTCCTTCAACACCCATGTGTTGCCCGTCTACAATTTCAGCTACACTTTCCCTTTGACAACCATTTGACAAGGTTTACCATCCCCTAAATAAACTTTTCCAAAGTCTCTATGGACATACTCATGAAAAAATTCTCTATTTGGGGTTGCATGGAAAGAGGCACCAAAATCTAAAACCCAAGATTCCACTTTATCCAAGGAACATACAAGAGCATCCTGTGCAACAATACCTGCAACATCTGCTTCTTCATTTCCTTCATGTTGATCTTCTACCAACCAACAATCTTTCTTTACATGTCCTTTCTTTCCACAATTCTAGCAAATTTTACTGCCATACCTGGATCTAGATCTCCTACCTGTCTTTAACCTTGATTTCTCTTGCTCGATCTTCTCTCTTTTCCTTCCCCTGCTTTCAACACTTAAAGCATTCCCTGATGATTCCCCTGTGCTTTTCCTATGAATTTCTTCATTCAAGATTACACTAAAAACATCATCAACTTTCAAGATTTTTGAAGTAGACACAATATTACTAACTGCCATTACCAAACTATCCCAACTTTCAGGTAAAGAGCATAAGATTAAGAGAGCCTTAATTTCATCATCAAAAGCTATATTGACTAAAATTAACTGGTTTACCAAACCATGGAAATCACTAAGATGACTACGTATAGATCCACCTTCCAGCATTTGCAAATTAAATAATTGCCTCATAAGAAATACCTTATTCAAAGCTGAGGGTCTTTCATATAAATTTTCCAAAGAATCCATTAACTCTACCGCTGTCTTAGCCTATGATAAGTTGGAAATCACAGATGATGCTAGGCTCAACCTTATAGATCCTAGAGCCTTCTGATCAAGAACATTCCATTCTTCATCTTTCATATCTGTGGGCTTGCTTGTAACCCCACCCAATGGTAAGTACAGATCTTTTTGATACAAATAATCTTCTATCTACATCCTCCATAATTGATAATTCTTGCCATTGAATTTCTCCATTCTTAGCTTAGTTTCTTCTACCATTGCTTTACTCCCACTCAAATAGAAACCCTTGTGAGTGACCTGTAATCAATAAACACTAACCTACTCTGAACCAGGCTCTGATACCACTTGTTAGGATTAAGAGCAAAATTGATTACCTTGTATAAGCAACTAAACATAGAATTAAACCAGAAGTAAAATGTAACTAGAATTCAAAAATAGCACAGAATATGAGAGACAATACAATCTTGTATTAACACTCTTCTAGAAGAAAATACAATGAAGAAATTACACTCTTCCAACACCTCTTGGGCATACCAGTAATTCTCCCTCAAGAGTTCTTTCTCTCACAACCAATTACAACCACAACTCAAACACAGAGTTATACCCTCCACCAGTCAGTAACAATACTGCCAGTACACCAAGTACTCAAATTACTCCAAGTAGATCTCCCTAATCTTGGAACAACCTATAAATCAACTGATCTTACTTACCATGTAGATCTCCCCTGATCTTGCAACAACCTACAGATCAACCTGATCTTACAATTGGAAGGATCTCTTCCTTGTCCTTGATTACAATACAGCCCCATGGGTCTCTTAAATAGATCTCATACAAACAATAATTAGACTTCTTAATTACAATAATTAGAAATGTAGACTCAAGACTAAAATTAGTCTTTTACATGCAAACTGACTGTCCATCTAAAATTAGACCAGTTTTGGAAGTGCATGCAAATGCATGCACACACAGATTGCCGATGTCGGTTCCTATCTGATTGATATCAGCCAACCCCTAATCGATGTTGGTTACTGTGAACACTGAAGATGACTGACATCGGTTGATCAGACTGATGTTATTTTCTCTGCAACTCATCAACCTCCTCCATTTGCATTAGTGAAGCTTTTAGCTCCACAACTTAACACCATTGGCTTAAAATGTGCCACAAATTCAGAGACAAGGTCTTGGTCCATAAGTTCCCACTCAAAAACAAAGTTTGATTAGTCAATAACATGTCCCTTTTAAACCACAGTAGGCATAGTTTAATTATATCCCTCCATCCCAACCATAAAATCATCCAAGTCAAACCTTTATCACCAACCTAAACCAAAATATCATGCAGCCAAATGTGCAATTTCAAGTACATCATAATCCATGTATACATATTTTTGGTCCATTCCCCAACTAAGCCAATATACCCCAATAAGTGTCTCCATCATACCCTGGTCAAAGTGTTCCACTTGTAACCTCCCAACCATCTATCCAAACCCAAATTCTCCCTCAAACCAATATCCCTTTCAGTTTCATATCCCAAGAATTATAAGAGATGAAGGATGCAATTGTTGCTATTCAAGCAGGGAAGTAGACTAAAAAGTTCAAATTATATGACATATGTTCCTATCTATTCAACATGGAGTATTTTTATATAAAATTTTCTCTAGGATATGAACCACTAAAATTTGATAAATATAAAGGGAAAGTTGACCCTAAAGCTCATTTGACTAATTTTTTTTTGTCGCATGTCAACCAGTGGCATATAGTGACATATACTTTTTGATATGATTTTCAAGGATCCTGGCTGGACACACTTTGGAGTGGTTTTTAAATTTTTCCAAGAATTTAGTAATAGACTTTGATGGTCTTTTTGATAAACTTATGCAGCACTTTTCCTATAATCTCAAGCATGAGATTTCAGTAGTGGGCCTAACACAAGCAAAACAAAAGGTTAGGGAGAGTTTTGTAAGCGATTTAAAGTGATGGAGAGCCCTTGTAAGCTATTTCACCCATATTTTATGAGATAAATAAATAGATAATGTGTTTACTAAAAATTTACATAGTGAGATAGCCTATCATCTAAAACTGCAATGTGTGCATACATTCAAAGAGATCATTGATAAAGGTTTGTTGATTGAGAGGGAACTCATCAATAAGGGAGTCATCAATTTTAATTCAAATAATAAAAATCAAGGTACCAATCAGGGAAAAGACCAACACACCAATTAAATGCCAGCATCACAACTGGCACAGGCCAATAATCAAGAAAGACCAAAGCAATTCAATTGCAATAAGAATGTTGTGGGAAATGGAGTAATCAAATATCATCATGTGCAAACTATACAAACATCATCTACATCACCCTTTTAGCTTAATCCTACCTAGAAACCTCTCTAACCAATGCTATAAGTACAACAACTAAGACTTGGACAATAAATACAGTAGCCTTTACCATTGCAAACCCCTCCTCCTAGAAGAACTGTGCATGCATGTCATGTCTTTAGTGACCTAGGAGAACCTATTAAGTCTATATTTTCAAGCTTGATACCACTAATTTTATTAGTTGGCTGATACCAAAACATTATTTTCAAGGCATTCCTTACCTTGATTGGTACCGTGAAAATGAATTTTATGACTATCATCGGGTCAATGGGCATAATTTATGAAGATGTGTCCAAAGCAAGCATTTAATTAAAATATGTCAAAGAATGGGGAGATAAAAATGGATAATGGTTCTTCCACTTCTAATCAAGCTCTTGGGATATATCAAAACCCCTTTCCCCAACATAATAATCAACAATAGTAGAACAATCAACAACAACAATAGCTAGTGCAACAACAAAGTCCATAGTATCAGAATCAAAGATTGAACTAGCAGAATCAACAAAATCAATAGCAAAATCCATAATGACAAAATAATGGACAAAACCAAGGTCATAATGATAACAACCAAAAAACCTACCATGTAATTTCACATGACTACAATAGGGTTGTAGGCCATATTATAGGGTATAGCATTAATATCATCTCCATTAATCCTAAACCAAACACTAATCAACTCAGACCATTGCTAAAAAACAATATTCAACCAAATCACATAGATAATCCTTATTTAACTTGGGAATACTTATAGGCAAACCAAAAAACTAAGAATCCCACTTTTGGATCTCATAGTGATAACTCATTCTTGCCACGTGACCACATACAAGTGCACTGATAATTAAGACTTGTCCTATCTAGTCCCACACCATTCCTAGCATTGGTTAGCAATAATGGTTTAATGTTTAATCCTAATTATGCCATCACAACTTGGAGGCCAAATATTACTATCCCAAGCCCATAACCATCCACCACTTTGCTTGTCATCTAACCAACCATTTAGCCTTAGAATAAACCATTCATTGTTGACCAGGACAAGAAGTTTGATATTGTGGAACAATTGCAAAAAACACCAGCACAAATTTCTATTTTAGATTTCCTGTGAATATCAATAATCTAGAAGAACATCCTAAATGAGTTTTTGACCTAATCCACTATTGCTAGTGACATATCCCCTGATAAATTTCAAGCTTTGGTTGGACACCTAGCTCCAGGCTAACAAGTCACATTCAACCAAAGTGATATGTCTTCCCTTAGCCCACTCCATAATGACCCATTATACATAGAAGTTTATATCAGATGGCATAAATTGAAATATTTCCTTATCAAAAATGGATCTAGCCTCAACATAGTGTCCCTTAAAATAATCAAACCTCTTGGGTACACAATGATAGATATCCATCCAAAAAAAAACTATCAAAGCCTATGATAATCAGGAAAGAGAATCACAAGGCACCATCATTTTTCTAGTTTTTCATTGGGCCTTTGACCCATGATACACTTTGCCATGTGTTGGATCATATAATATGATTCTAGGTAGGCCTTGGTTACATGAGATTCATGCAATCCCATCAACACTACACCAATGTATCAAGTTTTCCCACTTAGGGATGGAGGTGAATATTCCAAGAGATTTACATCCATATGAGCACTACAAGCATCTTGAAGCCAAGTTTCAAAACTATAATTATCAGTATGTCATGAATCTAAGTCCCAAGTAGGATAAAGGAAAGTCTATACTTATTGATCCTTCACCAGATAATTGCATAGATCTTAATACCTTATATTCCCTTTCCCACATGCCACCTCTTAAAGCTTCCAATCATTTCACCATTTTAGATAATGGACCAAGAGAATATGTGACCCATGATACATTTCACATTACCAATCTTCCTTAGAATCTGAAAACCTTTGGGTGACTTAAGGTCATCCCGTATATGCATTGGCAAAGAAATAATAAAGATTAGGGACCTGTCACATTTGTACCAACATCTAGCCTAGGACCTGACCCTCTTGAAGGGAAAAATCATGGTTATACAATGATGACCAAGCTAATTGTTATAAAAATACAAAGTATCTTATTCCCAGAAGGATCATGGAGCATCACAATTATGAAGGAAGAGGCCTTAGACCAAATCAACAAGGAACTATCAAGCTAATTTCCATGACTAAGTATGAAATACCTTATGGACTTAGATTTAAACCACCTGGGGGTGACCCCACATATTTTATTCAAACTCCATCACCAGTGACTAGTAATGATGATGCTGATAGAAAAGTAGAGTTTGATCATAGCCTTACCTTTGATAACCTAGTTGAAACCAACCTATTTGATAATAATGCCATTTATACCCTTATCCAAGCCATTCATCACAATCCATTTCCATTATATTATCCCCAATTGATAGATTGGGACCAACAAGAATCTAGTCTACCAATTGATGAGTTCTAGAATGATGAGGCATTCTATGATTTCTTAGGCCTTAGAGATTATGTTTTGTTAGGATATCATAAATCAAGTTTCTCAATCACATTGGATCCTACAATCTATTTTGAAGAGTGAGTGAACACCCTTAGACAAAAATAAATAAGTAAAAGATTGAGGTCCCAAAGTGAAAACCTCTTTGAGGTGTTTTTAGACAAGGAAAAAGTAAAGATAAAGGCTATTCTAGTGGTGAAAACATGTTTTAGGCATCATTAGATGGGGGTGCCCATTTTTATTTGAATTTAGACCAAGAGACCACCAATGATGAACTAGCCTATGGATCTGAGTTTAGTTTTGAGCAATAAGTATTTGATCAAATTCTCCAAGAATTTCTAAATATTTTTGTTACATGGCCAAATATCCCATTAGAAGACTTAGATTCATCATGCCTAGGAGAATTTGAAGAGAAAGTGTTAATAGAGGACCCTAACATAGTCCAATAGTTCAAGTTGATGCCTACTATCCTAGAAGATAGTTTGACCCTTCTATCGAAGATACAATAAAGGTAAACATTAGGACTCTATCAGACCTAAAATGGATAAAATTAGGTGTGTCCCTCACTAAGGAATAACATGACATTTTTATAGCTCTATTGAGAGAGTTTATGGATATATTTGAATGGGCCTATTCTGACATGCCAGGATTAGACCTCACCTTAGTTCTACACCACCTTATGGTTAATCCTAATGCTAAATCAATACAATAAAAGCTATGCAAGATGCATCCTCACATTGTTGTATTGGTAAAGAAAGAGTTGGAAAAAATTTTAGAAGCAGGATGTATCCAATATATTAACTACTCTGAATGGATCTCTAATATTGTATCTATTAGAAAAAAGCTTGAAGGAATCAAAATTTATATTGATTTTTGAGACATAAACAAAGCTTATCCTAAAGATGATTTTCCATTACCTAATATTGACATGATTTTTTACTCCATTATAGGTTATGAAATGCTTTCACTCATGGATGGCTTTTTAGAATACAATCAGATTAGAATAGTTGTAGAAGATTAGCATAAAATAACATTCACCACTCCATGGGGAAAATTTTTCTATCAGGTGATGCCATTTGGCCTTAATAATGTGAGAGATACATATCAAAGATCCATGACTATCATATTCCATGATATGATGCATGATATCATTTAAGACTATGTCGATGATATATTATGAAAATCCAAGACTAGGGCTGACCATCCAGTAGTGTTGCATAAGATATTTGAATGACTATGAGAGTATAAAGTCAGACTCAATCTAAAGAAATGTGTGTTTGGTGTAACTTTAGGTAAACTACTTGGCTTCATCATGTCTCATAGAGGTATTAATGTTGATATGACTAAAGTCCATGATATAACTAAGATGTTTCTACCAACCAATTTGAAGCAACTCTATAGTTTTCAAGGTAATATATAGTCCATCTGACACTTCATCTCTCAGTTAATATACAAGTGCCATCCATTTATACACATTTTGAAGAAAGGAGTTGTATTTCATTGGGATGATCACTGCTAAATATATTTTCAATAGCTCAAATATTATCTTATCAATCCACCTATTTTATTACCTCCTATGCTAGGAAAGCCATTCTTGTTATACCTATCAACTATCGATCATGCCCTAGGGGCACTCTTGGCTCAACATGATGACAATGGAAAATATCATGATGTATACTACTTAAGTTGTACCTGAGTTACATATGAACATAACTATGCACCTATTGAAAAATATTATCTAGTCATGGTTTTCATAGCTCAGAAACTACATCATTACATGTTGAATAATAAAACTATGTTCACTTCAAAAGTAGATCTGATCAAGTATCTACTATCTAATATAGCTTTGTAAGTAGAATGGCTAAATGGATCATGTTTCTTAGTAAGTTTGACATAGAGTATCTCAATCAGAAAATAATCAAAGGACAAGTTCTTACAGAGCAACTTGTTAAGGCACCTCTCATGGACATACAACCACTCAAGTTTCCATTTTTATATGAATCCATCCTAACCATCATTGATACACCCCTTGAGGAGCAATCTTGGAAGTATTATTTTGATGGTTCATTCACTGCACATAGATTGGGGACATGCCTCTTATTTATTATGTCACAGGGGGATCTAGTCCCTAAATCATTTAGAATCATCTTTCCTTATACAAATAACATGTCTGAGTATGAAGCACTTTTTGTAGGGCTTCGATAAGCAATACAATGGAATATATCTCATCTCCAAGTTTATGGTGATTCTTAGTTAATGATCA
This sequence comes from Torreya grandis, assembly GCA_037957365.1. Lineage (NCBI taxonomy): Eukaryota > Viridiplantae > Streptophyta > Pinopsida > Cupressales > Taxaceae > Torreya > Torreya grandis. The sequence goes on from JARHVA010000528.1 coordinate 913,850, forward strand.
ATTAGGTTACAAATCATTTTCATACCAAGGATAACACGTTGGTTCTATATAAAGCCATGGTTGACACTCTTAAAAAGCAAATTGCCAACACTCAGTTTGATCATATACCAAGGGCTAATAATAGAACTATAGATGACATGGCTACTATTGGCTCTCTGATTCGATAAATATATTCAGCTAGAGAGTATCAATTCCTCATTGAGAATTTGTTAGCACTGACTCATGAACCTTCAACCATTGCCATGATTTGTGATGTCATTGGTCATAATTCTATCTGGTACTTAGACCTTTACAACTACCTTCATAACCAAGTTCTACCACCTAACCTATCTTGAAAAAAAAAACCAAAGCCTTCATTCATCATTCCATTCATTACACTCTACTTGGATCCACCCTTTACCACTGTAGTTTTGATATAACTTTGCTTCATTATTTAACTTCAGCAGAGTCTACATTAGTGTTAAGAGAAGTTCATGAAGTATGTGGAGCCCATTCTAGTGGGGCAGTCCTATCCAAAAATGGCTTGTGTACTAGTTATTATTGACCCACAATGGGTGCAGATGCCACTACATATGTAAATAAATGTGACAAATGTCAATGACATGCTATTTGATTCATTCCCCCCAAAAAAATTTGAAATCAATGTTGACACTATGGCTATTTTCTACATGGGGACTTGACCTCATTGGGAAGATTAACCCCACTTCATATAATGGCCATAAACATATCCTTACCACCACTACATATTTCACTAAGTGGTTTGAAGCTATACCCCTCACTTACATGACTAGAAAGCAAATTTCCAAATTCATCTTCAACCATCTCATCTATCGCTATGATATCCCCTTTGACATTATATCTAATAATGGAGGATCATTCAAAAATAAATATGCAGACTAGTTATGTACTAAACACAACATCACCCAACATTTTTTTATAGCATATTAACCTCAAGGTAATGGCCAAGCTGAGGCATCCAACAAAATCATTGTCAAAATTCTCAAAAAGATTATCAATGATGTTGATCATGATTAGCACCTCCAGATATTCCCTACCCTTTGGGCATATCATACCAATCATCATACCCCCACAAGAGCCACTCCATACTCACTTATTTATGGTACTAAATTCATCCTTCCCATTGAGGTTAAATTTCCTTCACTACACATCTCTTTCAATCATGTCCTGGATGATCATGACTATCGAGTAGCTCACCTTCAAGAGTTGGATCGAATTGATGAAAAATGCATAGCCATGCTCAACAATATTCAAGCATATCAGAATTGACTCAAAGGCCACTATAATTGATGTGTGAAGTATCAAAAATTTGAACTTGGTGATCTTGTTCTCAAAGAAAACAAAAAGAATACCATGACCAAGAAGAAACATAAAGGGAAACTCAAACCAAACTGGCTAGGGCCTTTCATCATCACTACAGATTATAGGTCAAGAGTATATAGGCTTACCACACTAGATGGTGATAAAATTTTAGAGCCAATGAATATTATTCATCTCAAGTGGTACTACGATTAAATGCTAAGGTGTATTATCTGTAAGGACCATTTTAGTTATGCCATTTTATCACTATTCTTCTTTGAACACATACCATTCTTATCCATCCTCTTTGCCATATCCACTTTATGGTTTTGACCTATCAACCTAGTGTTTTCTAAAAACCTATCCCATTTGACCTTGGTTTATGTCATTCATTCTATAGTTTCAACATTAAGGTATCTAATTAGTTCATCAATTTGTTTAAGAAATTCAAATAGAGGTCATATTTTGAGATAGTGTGACAGAATTTTTAGTAGTTTCATCCTTCATTTATTATTCTTTCTTACCACCAATCTTTTTGATAATTATAAATACCTTTGGGAAAATTAGTACCTTTTATCTATGCCATTGTGTCCTAGTTATAACCACTTATGGGCAAACTATGGGCAATACTAAGCCTTGACATACCAACTTGCCACTTCCTATGCCACATTGTACCTTTATACTAAATATGCCTAGTTTGTTTGAATTGACTGCTACACTAGTTGAATTTCTCCACTATAAGGGTAGAACTATAATGACTTGAGATCCTATTCTGGGACTATGTAGGCAGTGCTCAATACTTATTAGGGTTAGCTCAATCACCCTAAGTCACACTCTCATCATTTTGTGAGCAACCTAAGTCATGCTCTCACCATTTTGTAAACAACCTAAGCCATGCTCTCATCATTTTGTGATAAATTGAAGCCAAAATCTCACCATCTTGAGAGATTGAACCATTTAGTGTTGCATCATTCTTGATTGAATTGTGACACTCCAAAACACTTTAGAAAACATTTGTAAAAAATTGTTAGAAAAGAATAAAAACATTGACCACTTATTTGCCTTAAAAATTCTAGGAACCCTTACTAAGTTACAAGCAAATCACTTGTAGTTTAGTTTCCTCATCCTTTTTGGCCTTTTTCTCTCATGCGCTTTCCATTTTTCAAAACCATTTCTATTCTTCTATCACATCCATTTTATTTGTTTTCCTCAGTTATCACATTCTTACCATTCCCTGGGAGAACTACATTAGGCCTAAAGTTTTTTATTGGATATTGCATCCATGGAACTATGTAGGCAGTGTCAACTTACCTAGTGCATATGGAGACAACTTAGTCAACCCTTCCTTTTCTTCTATTCCCCCATTTAGTTCATTTCTTAAGTTATTGCTTATTTTTTAGGGGCAATGTTCGTAAGATTTTTATTACATTGTTTGTTTATTTGTTTCTTCTTATTTTATTTGTTTGTCTCCGTATTTGTTTGCTTTCAAGCAATATTAACTTGATCCAATTTATGTGTGTTCATTGGGTGATTCATTCTCCACACATAACACTTGAATCCATCCTTATTCATATGTTTACATTGTCATCATGGTTTTTATCATTGGTGCATTATTTTCTATTGAGTATTAGATTATGGGAGTTATTCCTCATGCATATTTTGGCCAATTATTTATGGTGTTCTATCATAAATTGTACCATCAGATGATACAAAAAACCTTAGCTTTAAAAATTCTATTTGGCAAATGGGAGCATCTCTTCAGCACTGACATCCTAATTTCATCCCAATCATATCCCAAACAGAGTAATTAACCATGAAATAATTTTAACCTTTATTAGTTTGGATGAGTATATCCCTACTAGTAGGTTTTTCCAATTCATCATTACCCTCTGTGTCAATTTATCATCATTTCGGCCAAGTTTATCATGTTTTTTATAATTGAGGTCCAATGATTATAACTGCCTATGGGCAAATCATTATACACTGTTCCACCTGCATTTCTCAATGATTATAACCACCTTTGGGAAAATCATTATGTTTTCACCACTTTAATTTTTTTACCTATACAGGGGCATGTTATTATATTTTTTATCTATCCTAACTGGGGTAGCTCCATCTTCTCAATGATTATAACTACCTTTGGGAAAATCATTGTGTTATCATACCACATTACCACTATCAAGATACAATGCTTATAAACACCTTTAGGCAAACCATTGTACACCATCCCACTTGCATTCTCAATGATTTGACTACTTTTTCAATATCATTGTGTTTTAACCCCATCATCTTTCCTTTCTTTAGTCCCCTCATTTCACTTCTTTATTTTTGAGGGACCATTTGTCGCCTTCTTGTACTAACCATTCCCTTGAGAGGGCATCATACAATTAGTTTATCATCATTACATTTACAAGCATACAGGACCTTTTCATTCTTTGAGAAGATGTTACTATGCTTATATCTTGTAATGCCTTCCCAAATAGGGGCAAACTGTAGACACCTAAAATTGGGCACCGATAACCTCCAATTAGGCTTTTGGCTAGTTTCCATCTAAAATGCATAATTTGGCTTAAAAACACTGAAACACACAAAATGATGTGAAAAGTTCCAATTTTAACTAGGGTATCCCTAAATAGGGTAATTCAATTTATGGGACACTAAATTTGATCAATTTATTTTGAGTCAAAATGCCAAATTTGGACTTACATGTTTTGGACTGCTCTTTCTTATCAAATCTTTTACACATGACTTGTGCCTTTGTTATTTGTTTTTGGTAAAATTCTAAATGGGAATATGCATTTAACACATTTGATGTGGACTTCTAATTCAAATCCAATCAAAGTTAGGACTAATAACAAGGCATTTTGATCAATTTAGGTAATTTGTGCATAATGTGCTTAATCATGCCTAAGAGCTAATTAACCCAAATCAAGGCCTAATAAAAAATTCCATGGAAACTTGTTGAATAACTTGTTTTGGAAATGAATATTGAATATCTACATCATCAAGTGACCTCATTTCTTGGGAAGACATCCCTAGGCCATAAATGCCACAAATATCAAGATTCATACCCTCCATGCCTCATCAATGCCTTCCATGCCTCTTAATTTACCCTTCTCGCAATTCCATGATGAGGATAATTACAAAATTAATTCCAAAAATTGAATTAATCCTCAACCACACATCTCAATCTTGAGATGGATGGTTGAGGTTGATTCTGATCAAATCCAAAAATTTATAAATAGGAGGCCTCATAATATCATTTCTAAGATTAATTTGTGCAAAGTTATAATGCAATATTGGTTCCAAAAACCTTCAAGCAACTAGTGTTATAATGCCAAATTAATTCCAAGCTAATCCAAGACAAAGCCACAAGGTGCCAAGAGGAGATGAAGGTAGCCACACTCCATTGAAGAAGACCTCTTGAAGCACAAGCTAAGAAAGCCACCATTATAAAGGCATTTGGAGAATCCAAGAAAAGTGAAAGGAATTCTTGTATTTTCATCCTTGCTTTTTAGTTGTGCTTGTCATTTGCTTTTTTACCTAAGCTCTCCCTATTGTCTAGGCCTAGATATGTTATGTTATTAGTCTATTTATTTTCATTTTAGAACTAATGCCATACTAACCATCCTTTCTTCAATCAAATTCCTAGATCACATTGGGTATACTTCATATATTCTCATTCTTGAAGGGTGTCTGGTGAGCCCTTGGAAAGTCCTATTGTGCACTAGGTCATACATCAAGTAAGAAGACATATAGAAAGTACCTATAAATACTTCTTTAGAAAGAATTATAGATTGGAGTTGCATCATTCACATATGTAGATTATCACTGAGTATGGCCACCTAGTCTAGCTTTTTATTCTCTTCCAACACATAGATCATAATTAGGAACATCCATGGTTCAAAATTTTCTATGGTAGGCACCTTGTAGATCTTGGTGTCCATGGAAATAATACACTGGGGTAGTTCATTAAAATCTACCAATTTTAAATTCTTGGACATTATGGAGACCTTTTATCTCTTCTTTTCTAGCCAATAATAATTTACAACATCTCAAATTGCCTTATCATACTTTTCAGCATACACCTAGAATTCCTCTAAGGAGATTGTAATGCTTTCTAGTTGGGGGGAATTCTGAGCATGGTATTGAGGGACAAAGGGGTGAAAGAGCACAAAATTTAATGACTACGATCAACAATAGTCCTAATTTCTAGTTGATATTCTCGAGCACATGCAATAATGAGTTCTAGGTATAGAGCAACTAGGGGGAATGTTGTTGTAGGTGTGATGTAACTCATGCCAATGTTGGTAACTACTTGGGGGGGGGGGATAGGTTGCTATAAAACATTCAATAGGGCCCCAAAATCTAACTCCATAATATTTTTATCCCTTACTAAATCCAAAATTGAAATAATATCGCCCTTTACTAGGTTTGAAGATGTCACCATCTTTCTCTAGCTCTCTAGTGTAATATCTTAATATCAGATAAACTTTTCACTCAAACAACCCTCAAGCTATCTCTTGACTCCTCTTAAAGAACACAACACAAGGAGAAAATGGGAAACTTACTTTTTAATTTTAAGGGTTACACACACTGGAATCTGAAGGTCTATGAAGAATTCAATGTAAGCACACTCTCACACTACACTTAGCTAGGGCACATAAATAACTCAAAGGCAAAAATGCAAGATTTGAATGTAAAGGGTAATTTTAGAATAAAGATAAATACCTAAGTTATAGTCCCTTGTATTTTAATATTAGGTTTACCATTAATTTTCCAAATCCGAATGACTAATCACCACCCACTCTCATTAATTGTTTGAGCCTCATTCACAAAAGAGATGGAAAATACACATGTTTCCCTTTTATTCCAGGTGTTCCTCATTATAACATGTGGAGTGACATGAGTGGAACATACATCATGATACTTTTTCATGCCTTCAGGGCCTTTAGGGACTTTTTCACTTTATCAAATCCTATTTTCTACTTGTGAAATGGTGTAATAAGCCCTGAGCCCCTTTTGGGACTAAGAATGCCACATGTCATAATTTTGCTTTACAAGTCTAGGTGTTTGGGCCTTTGGGGACTTTTTGGATTATTCCCACCAAGAGGTAAGTGGGGAAATCTTCAAAAAGGGAAAAAAATTGAAAAAAACTTGAGGAGCTACCATGTGCCATCACTTTTCTTATAAGTTCAGATATTTGGGCCCTAAAGACTTTAAGCACATTGCCTACTAAAAGGTAAGTGGGGAAATTTCTATAAAATCTTGAAATACTTGAAGCCTTAAGAATCTACCACATGTCCAACTTAGATGTGAGTTTGGATTCTTGACCATTTTTACCTTTTGCACTAGTTCTCTTTATTCAGGGAAGGGTGCAAGATCCCTCCAACCCCTGACAACATTCATAGAAGTCCCTTCAGATAAACACATGTCCTTCATTTAGTTCATCAAACTATTTCTCACCTTAATTATCAAAATGTATCAAGTGTAATTTAATAGTTTCTTTCGAGGCCCTAGAAACCTCCCTTTCAAACACAAAGCAATAAGTCCAAGCATAGAGAAAGGCTTGGCTATACCTTTATCTTCTCACTATGAATTCTCCTACCATGGATATTTAATCAACGTTTCATGATTCTTTTGGAGCTAGCGAGAGTATTCTCTATCTTTAGAAAGTGCCCCTCAAGAATTAAACAAGGAGTGGAAGAACACTTCCCACTAGAAAAAGCAAGACAAAGGACATGATTAATTATGAGCATGTATTCTGATCTTCCAAAGGGTTGGGGCAAGTGACTAAAACATTGACAATCATTTAGTTTGGACACAAGAATTCTATTAATAGGGGCCCAATTGATCTAATGCAATTTTGGTCACTAACATAGGCTCTTGCTTAGGGATGGGTACCCCCAGTGTGTACATAGAGAACACTAGACTGGTCACCTATCTATTGGGCCATGGAGTCAAAGAATTTCATCATAGAAGCATAGAAAAAACATACCATGGGTAATAAGAGTTATAACAGGGCAGCCAGAAACAACAACAAAGGAAAAGGAAAGACTTAGATGATATAAACATGAAGCATAACAAGGCCACAAAGATAAAAAGGACACACACACACACACACACACACACACACACACACACACACACACACACACACACACACACACACACACACACACACACACACACACACAGAGAGAGAGAGAGGAAATGCTTGAGATGTCTCTCATTAACTGGTAGTTCTAAAATTTCTCCATCAATATCTCTAAGATAGATTGTATGTTTCCCTATCTAATAATCAATAGTGTAGGGACCCATCCATAGGAAATCAAATTTACCATGCTTTCCCTTGTCCTCATGCCTGTTATCCTAGAGTAGAACTAGATCACTGACCTGAAAAGCTCTCAGGGTAACTTTCTTATCATAGATCCTTTTGAGCTGCTCCTTAAAATTTACATGCCTCTCATGAGCTTGTCTTCAAGACTCATTTAGTCAATCCTTTCTTTATAATGGTTCATTTCTTCTTCATTCTCAACTATTTATTGCATGAATTGGTAAGTGGGCAACTATAGATTTAGGGGCAAGATAGCTTGAGTTCCATAAACAATCACAAAGGGTTTTTCCTAGTAGATCTCTTTAGAGTTAACCTGTCTACTTAGACAACAAACTTAAATTATTCACCCTATTTTATATTATTAGCATCCAAATTCCTTTTGATGATCTTCAACATATTCTTATTACTAGACTCAACTTACCCATTTCCTTAGGAATTGTCATTGGTGGCATATGATAAATCAATCCCATGTTATTTACACAATGCACTTAGTTATTTGGCTCTAAAGCACATAGAATTGTCACACATGATTTTGACTAGCACCCCAAATTGACAAATAATTTTATTTAATAGGAAATCAATGACTACCTAGTGGGTTGATCTTCTAGTGGGGATTACTTCAACCCATTTTGTGAAGTAGTCAGTATCCATTAGGATCCATTTGTGACCAACATTTGAAGCATCTAATATTTCACCCATGAAATTGATCCCCCATTTCCTAAAAGGTCCCTCATTAGAGAATGGATATAAATGAAGTGATCTAGATGCCTTCATTCATCCAGAGAACCGCTAGCATTCTTCACATCTTCTTATCATGATAGTAACATCTTTGAGTAATGCGGGCCACCAATACTCAGCCCTAAAAATTTTATGTGCAGTGACTTTAAGAGTGAAATGACCACCACACACACCACTATGGTACTTTTTAATCATTTAAGAGATGTCACTCTCCACTAAACATCTCAAGAGAACACCATCTAGGTTCCTCCAAGGTAGGTCATCTTTTAATAGAAGATACTTTTGGGATACTAACTTTAATGTCCTCCTTTGATTTTTATCTAGGTGGGAGAGATAATTCAAATTCTTTAGATAATAAACTATATCTTTGTACCATGGATATTGGTTGTAATTATATTTAGGGTTATCAACCACCCTCTCTATATTATTCACTTCCACAACCTATAAATTTTCTTTGGTCATTAGCTTAGCCAGACCCATGCCTTTGACCAACTTAGTAATATATATCTCCATGTCATATTCTTGAAGTTTGTTGACCCATCGGTACCTTTTTTTAGTAGATTCATTTTGAGTCAATATGTCCTTCACCATAGTGTGAAGGACATAGGCCACAATCTTTGAGCTCAAAATGTAAAATCTGAACTGCTTAACAAATTTTGAAAGAGCAAAGGATTGCTTCTCCATTATGGTGTATATTATCTTAGATCCTTGTAGTGCCTTGTTGAAAAATGCATTTGGCTGATCATGACCATCATCATTATTTTGTATTAGCACTATGCAAATAGTATGTGTAGAGGCAAATGAAAAGATTTGGAAATATTTTCTATAATCTAGACTAGCAAACACCAAGGTAGTTTTCAAAGCTACCTTGATATCTTAAAATGACTAGGTGGCCTTCTCCTCCCACTTTATAATCTAATCCTTCTTCAATATTGAAGTGATAAGTAGAGTAATATCTACAAAGTTGGAAATAATCTATCTAACAAAATTAATCTAACCAAAGAAATATTGAATACCTTTCTTGTTTTATGGGAAGGGTACTTTGTCAATGGCCTCCACCCTTTTAAGGTCTATTATAACACCTTGTTGAGACATAATGTGTCCCAATAAATTTACCTTTTTTACTCCAATTGGCATTTTTTGGGATTGAGGGAGATTCCAAACTCTCTACATTTGATAAGCATTTGTTCCAAACGCAGCAGATGGTTACTTCTCCTCTTGGAGTAAACTATAATATAATCTTAGTATACAACAATGAATTGGTTGATTAATACGGTAAAAGCTACATACACTACTCTCTATAAAGTGGCACCTACATTCATCAAACTAAAAGGCATTTAGACATGCACATAGGTGTCCCATGGGGTAGTGAAAACAATCTTGGACCTTTCAAACTCCTTTACCACCACCTGGTTATAATTGAAAAATCCATCTAGAGATGTCAATAGTTCAAATAAAATGACATCTTGGAACATGTTGTCCATTTTAGGCAATGGATAATTGCCCCTTAGTGAAGTCTTGTTTAAGTTTTGGAAATCAACATAGAGTTAGATGTCTCTATTTTTCTTTCTGATAGGAATTAAGTTTTCCAACCATGATGAATACCTGACGGGTTGAATGATCCCACCGTCTCTTAATTTTTTCAATTCTTCATGCATCTAAGTGGATAAGATGGGATTCACAGGTCACTATTTTTTGTATAATGTTTTTACATCAGGATGAAGCGGAATAACATGCTAGAAAAAATCTTCCCTATAAGCCTTCAACTCTAAATATGGCCACACTAGTCAATCTTGGTACTTTTTTAATAGCATGATGAATGCTTCCTTTTCTTTCTTACTCAAGTGAGTACTGAACCAAATCTTCCTTGGGTTTTCTTCTATCCCAATATTAATCTCAATCACATCCTTTGATATAAAAGTGTTATTGGATTTGACTCTGTCAGCTCTATCGAAGGATGCTTCTAGACTAACCAATCCTCTAGGGATAATATTAGTCTTTAACTAGATTATTTCCTTCCCATATAAGGTTTATTTTCCATCATAGACCTGTATCATAGATTCCAAATCTATAAGGGTTCCCTCAAACTCATCTATACAACATATAAACCTCTTTATTTTATCATCATTGTCATTACCAATGATCGATGTTTTTTGGGATAGAGTTCTTACTAGTATCTCAACCTCATACTCATAAGAAGGATTCAATGTTAAATATTAAATTATATATCCCTCTTCACAAGAATATCTTCCATGTGATTAATCTCTTTAACATGGTACTTAATATTGAAGGTATTAAACCATTCTAAGTAGTCCCATACAACATTTTGGTACTGCTTCAACCTTTTCTACTTCATAGTGGAAACAACCTAGACCTATTTTAACACTAGTTCTGAATCACCCTTAATTATAAATTTCTTGAATCCATATTCATGGGTGAACTAAAGGCCAATCAGGAGTGCTTCATATTCTGTAATATTATTTATGTACTCAAAGGCTAATTAAAAAGAGTATCTATAAACTTGGACATTATGGGTATATAAAATAACCTTGGCCCCATTTCCAATGTTTGAACATGATCTATCAAAATGCATGGTCTAGATGGACTATTTGTCATTGATACTAGAGTCAGGAGGTAGCTTTATGTACTCAACACTTCCCATAAAATTTCTAATGTTTGTATCCACATACAACACTTCATTTAGTTGGTACTTAGGATCTTCTAGAGGTATAGTGTCATAGGAAAAATCCATCTAAACACTACCTCCAATACTAGCATCCCATTTTTTTGATAAAAACATACCCCATTTTAGTGGACAATCTATAACAATGATGTCCATACTCAAAAATTTGCTAGGGTATTGCGTGAGTTTCACCACCAATCCTTTGACCATGCCAAAAATAGGTACTTCTATAGAATCCATGGTGAGGCATCATCCATATGTTTTAGTTATATTTATACAAAGTTCATTCACCACAACTAGATTCATGATATTACAAGATGCACCAGAGTCAAACACGTAGTTGTGGATAATTTTTCCATTAATTAGCAAGGTGGTATAGAATGGGTCAACATCCATCTAACTATCTACTAATGTTGTTCCAAATTATACCTCCAAATGATGATTATGAGATCTTGAGATGTTTTCACCTTCCACAAAGAGAGTGAGAGGAAACTCAACTTCAATAATTTCATTGACAGTGAACTTCTCTATGAATCCCAAATACTCAAAAAAAAATTTCCTATGCTCCAAAATTCTAAGCAATTCCATAAAGGGTACTATGAAATTTAGTTGAATTAATACATGGGACACATCAAAAATGTTGTATTTGGGAAAAGTCATTTTAGTGGGTAAGCTTGTAACATTTTTATTTTGGATATATCCTTCAAGAGTTAGGGGAACATAAGTAGGATAAATAGCATTCTTAACTTCACTTTTCATGGGAGGCTTCCTAGGTTCATCCTTTTTAGGAATGCTAGACAATAAAGGACTTTGATTCTTGGCTTAGGTACTTCATGGTTTGACACTATAGGGTGAATAACTAGGCTTAGCATAACCTTGGGCCTCCTTACTCTCTTTGGTCTGTTTTTCTATAGTCTCTACTTTAGGAGCAACATAGTCTTTATATTTGGAGGAGCATTTTGGTCCTTACTTCTCAAATTTTACTCCTTATTTTCTTAGGGAATTGATGTATGGATCATCATCCATCAGTCCTTAATCGACAAAGGAGAGTCTTCATATTTTTATTTCATCATTGATCTTAGAAACTTAAAGTCATGAACTGGTAACTCATATTCATGGATCATGTTTATTTCATAGGTAAAATATGGGAATGAGACCCATACATTTTCAATTATTCTATATAATTCTTTAGAAGTGGTATCACCCATTATATCCATTGATGGATAAGTAACCATCACATATGGTTCATCAAATTGGAAAGTAAAATGTTCTAATGCTAGGGTATCCTCACAATCAGGGATAATTTAGACACTCAAAACTTCCTCTTTGAAAATGTAATTTTCCATTTCTTGGAAGTCAACAATGTAGATATCATCTTCATTAGATGTAGCTTCAAATCCATCTACATCTTGACCACCATCACTAGCTATGTTATAAGGGGGATGAAGGAGGAAACATTTATCACACTAGTCAATGTCACAATTGACTATGTTGATTTTTGCAACTAAAATATCTAGTACTTCCCTTCCACTTCTCTAATTCTCATTTATTTCATGTCTATCATCCCTTACCAAACCTTTTCCCTTGTCATTATTCTTGTCTTGGAAAGGTGGCCTACCTTAACCCTGATCTCAGGGATGATTCTATTCATCTCTCTTATGATATCTCCTATCATCATGGTTAGAAAGACCTTGAGACAGCCCCTTTTTGGTTCTAGCCAACTTGTAAGAGATATCTTTCACTGTAGTGTCTATATTATTTACCATTTACTCTAGGTCTACAATTTTTTGGGAGGATTGAGGCTTTCCAACATTCAACAGCTTGACATCAGCCCTTTTGTTTAAAGTCTTATCCATAATTATGATATTATTTTCTATTTGGATATCTAAATTGAAAGACATCCTTAGATTTTTGGGAGCCTTATCTCTAAGATAATAGGACACCTTATTATAAAATGTATCACAATACTTAATCAAATAAGTAGCACCACTAGGTTTGATGCCTTTTGGTAGCCTCCTCAATACCTTAGTAAATCTATAATTGAAATCCATCACACACTCGTTAGGATTCTTCTTGAGGTTCTCAAACTTGGCAAACAAGAATATAGGGTCTATACTATCACCATATTGCATCTTAAATGCATCAATAATAGCTTTTAATGTGTCTATGTATCTTTTAGGGAGGGATTTGAACCATTCCTAAGCCTCATCCTCAAGTGTGTTCACAAAGAGTTTTATACATACATCTTCTAGATCTATCTCATAATTTTCAATGACATTTAAGAAGGCTTTCAGATGTTGTTCCCAAAACATTGCATTATTCCCTTGAAACTTAGGTAGTACATTTCTAATCTTCATAGGGACCTCATTAAGGAAATTAGTCATACCATTAAATTTAATAGGTCTAAACCTTGGGATCATAAATGGTATGTGTTTATTATCCAAGCCTTGATTGTCTTTTCCATCATTGTCATTGTCCACATTAAACATCCTCCTTCTCAGGTCATGGTCTCCCATTTTTTAATCTAAAGATGAAGATGACCTAGGGGATGGTGAGGATGAATAATGTGTAGAGGACTCAAATGAGGGGAAATAGAGAGAATCATTAATGGCCTAACAAGAGGGGACATACTTATTTACAAAGAAGGAACTTGAATCATGGGGAGCTTAGATTTATCTGAGGCACTCTAGTATCCTTCAACCAAAGGGATATTAGAAAAAAGTGGGTAAATATAATGGGGAATGAATTGATTAAGTCTTACTTGATTACCTAAGCTTTATCCCACAATAGGTTTCCACACTTGTGTTCTTTTAGATGGAACTTTTAATTTTGGGATAAGCTCTTTTGATGGACTCCTCTAAAAGGAAGACCTAGTACCCTCTAGATTTTCAGATCTAAAGAAAAGTTTTCAAAACAAAGAAGAGTACATATAATAGGCACTGATATTTAAACCTTGATATAATGGAGTCACCCTAGAAGCAGGACTTCTAGACCAAAAAAAATAAAGCTATAGACAAAAACTGATGAGATACCAACCCTCAAACATTGAAAACAACTTCAAGAATATTGAGTAACTTCTCAAAAAATAGAGGTGAACATCCCTAATAGAGTCACCAAGAAAATTTTCAAAGATTTCAATGAACTAAGGATGAATAACTCATTATGGTAATAGTAGATAGAGAAACATATAAAACACTTATAAATCTTTTGCTAGCATGGCCTAGTAACAAAGATAACAAAATATCTCCCTATCAATGGTGCTAGAAAAGTGTTGGTTCCAAGTTATACACCCCTATCATTCAACCTTGCATACTTAGAAAGAATGGAAAAATTATATGAGAAACCACTAATATGTTGTCATATCCAAGGAAGGATTTAACATTTGAAATGGATTGATTAGATAAAATGAATGGGAAGCACTTACAGAGGGTATGATTAATTCCATACTACTTTTGGCTCTGCCTGAACCAAGATGAGAGGACCTACTAAGGTAGCTTGCTCACATGAAAGAGTTTAACACTTCAATCTCTATGAGGATTATTGGTACAAAAAGGGAAATATGAAAAAATCATAACTAAACTTATACACTTCACCCGAGAAGGGTTGTCATGCAAAATGCATAAATTCTCTAAGTCATATAAAAGCTACTAAAGACAGATGAGAGTGTGGCTGAAATTTTCATTTTATAAATTATTTTGAAAAATAAGGAATAGGTGAGAGTTATAGCCCTAAGATTTATAGCATACACAATTAACACACCTTAAACATGTAGGGTTTTGTGCATCTACAAGGCAAATACTTATGATATGCAAATAACAAGTTATCTACAAGGTAAAATATGATAAAACCATATTTATTTGAATGATGGATAAAGGTGTGGATGGCCAGTAAGTGAGCATGGAGAAGTTCACAAAATAACTATATTATCTTCATTAACAAATGTTGTTTATTTTATAAATAAGTAAAATAAAATCATGCACAAATGATCCTCCAAAGTTTATAAGCAATGCTACAAATCACCCTTCAAGAACTCCCTCTAGCTATATTCATGGGCCTAGGATTACCCTTAAAAAAGGATATCAATGATTTGTTCCCAAATTTCAAAATATAAAGGATTTTATACTCTAGTTGTAGACCCTAAATGACCACCATGAAGAAGAATACATTAGATAACCAATCTATTGAGCATGTAAAATAAAACATTGTACTTCAACAATAAGAAGGAATAATAAACCATGAATAGATTTCATTTATAAACTAAATCAAAGCTAAATACAATGTCTTGAAAATTATATAACAAAACACTATGAAAAATAATTCTATAACAAGGGAAACATTTTGAATATTCTCAAAGATTTCCAATGATTTTATAATAGAAATCAATTTGGCACCATAAAATCACATGGGGATGACTCTCTAAGCTATAGCTTCAAACTCAAAAATTAACCAACCTTTGTAAAGGGACAAACCCCCTTTACTTATACAATTTTAGCTAAGCTTGGCACATTTATAGATATGCTTTCTTTGTCTCTTTATGCAATCAAACAGAAAAAATGTCCCTTTCTTATACACATGATTATTCAAACTAACTTTGAAAGGGATGTGACACTAACGGGTGGAGTATAATGGTTTCCCAATGGGAAACAAGAAGAAAAGAGACAAGGGAAGAAATAATAAGAAGAAATAAAATGAAGGAGAAGTGGTACTAGCTTATAAGGAACCAAATTACTTGATCATGCTCTAGAATCGATGTTGATAATTGAATCCTTTGCCAACCTATTCTTGTATTTGGTATATTTGTTTATCATGGAGGCAACATTCTTTTGGTTCGAGATATATTGGTACTTGAATTTGATTCTATATTCCTCAAGCCAAGTGGTGACATTTTGAAGCATGACCTATTTCTACCCCACTAATGTTTTGAGTTGGTCACAATATTTATCAAGTGATACCAACTACCTTATTTTTTTGGCATCAAAGGCTCCTTGTGGTGCATCGATGAGGATTTTCAAGGAAACACTTATTGCCTCTTCCATCAAGACACTTACACCACCAAGGTTTACCATTTGTCTGAGGGTGATGTCTATTTCCTTCATAGCAATCTTAAGACTCTACTTTTCCCCTTTTAAATCAAAGATGCCATCCCTGAGCATCATCAATTGATGCTTGATTGCCAACTAGTATTCCTTGGGACTTTTGTGATCATCGAGAGTGATGATTTTATCTAAAACTACAACATCAGTTCCCATATGACACATTTCATCCACCTTAAGCTAGATCTTTTCTAAGTTCTTTATGTCTACATCATAAAGGAACATCTGGGATTCATAATCTCCCTTTTTATCCAATATGTCATCCAAGCATTCTAGTGTTGAGTAGATTATTTATTTGGTTATGATGCTCAAATCCTTTTGCCATTATTCTTTGGTGTATCCTCTACCTTTAAATCATCACCTCAACTAAGATCTAGTGATCCAATGGAGAAAAGAGGAAGGTCTAAAGCCTTAATGGCAATTCTAGTTACTACGTGAGGCTCACTTAGTAACTTTTATAAGTATTGAATCATAGCCTAGTTTTTTGCCTTCAATTCTTCCATGGTGGCTTTATCTTTATCCATTATTTGTGCCACCATGTTAGCCAGGACATGTGAGCTATGCTTTAGCTCCTTTTATGATGGCTCCTTAAGATTATAACTATAGATGGAATAACTTTCTAGGGGAGCATCTTTATTTAATGTATTAGGTGGAGGGACAACTACCTCAATATTTCTTTCTCCCTTGTTAGTGTAGGTGGTTATGGAATATGTTCTGGCCTTCTTAAGGGGCTTGCACTTATGCTTCTAAATAATCTTCATTATAACAATGTCCCTTATCTTTCTCATAATATCTTCCTTCTCTTTTACTTGCTCTATGACCTAGAGAAAATGCCTACTCTAAAATCCCATCAAAGTTGTAGACATTGTAGACAACCTTGAGACAACGAGGAGTGGTGTCACTGATGAACTAGTCACAAAGAACACCATAGGCTTGGGTTTTGGGATCAATATAAAATACTCAATGTCTTCATCACTTTCTTACTCTTTCCATCCCTCTCCATTCCATGATTCTTCTCCAAAGTTGGCTCTATTTGTTTCAAAACTTCAAAATCTAACCCAGGCTAGTGGTCTCCATGATAAATTTATCGATGGAGCTCCCCTATTCCATGGGCTAGTTAGAAGACCCTACAACCACTATGTCTTTCTTACTCAGCTAAGTCTCTAGGTTATAAGAGGTTGTGGTAACTTCCTTGCTGAACATAGGCAACTCTTCACAAATCACAACATCAATACCTTTATTATGGGTCATATCATAAATCTTGATGATAGAAAGGAAACCCTAGGGTAATTCAATGGAAGTAACACTCCCTGAGATTCCTTCTTAAGCATATTTATTTGATGGATTTGAATCCTTATTTACTTATGAATGGGTAGAAGTACCTTTTTTATTTTTTCTCTGCCACCTTCCTCTATATTTACCCTCTCCTCTAGTGTTGAGCTCAACACCTTTGGAGGGGATGGAACATTCAACACTACTCTAATAACTACCTATTCTTCTTTTTGTTTCTCTACCTCTACATTACTTGTGGATACTTGGTCATCATGCTCTATCCTACCCCCATTTCTTCCATCAGATTTCTAAATGTCCTTAACTTCATGAGCCTTATCCTAACCAAGTGACTGAGAAATGACATTTTTAACAAATGCCTCTGTATTTAGGGAAGTTGCCTCCTTCTCAAGAGGGACTTGAGCCTGGGTAGCTACCTCAACTCCAACATTTACAACATCATCAAAAGATAAAGGGTCATATAAGGTTAAGTTACCTTCCTCATTACCTTTGATTTCTACCATCAAGGATCCTTCTTCTATAATCAAACCCATTGTCAGGTCCTTTAATGGGGTTTGGGTCCTCTTCTTATGAGTCCTTTGCCAAGTCTTCACTTAAGGAGGAGTGAAGGCATGTTATTTCTTCATCACTTCATCAATAGGTCTATCTTAATCTAAATCCTCTTCCTCACTCATATGCCTTATTCTTTGGGCATATGAGGCTTGGTCCTCTCTTCTCTTCATAAATGTTTCTTTGGATAGTGTGTATTTGAATATAACCTCCTTCTTATTTAATGGTGATATACTTAGAGGTTGTATATCCTTCTTGACTCTCTTCTACTTTGGTTGCTCCCCGTAGTCCTCACATCCTCTCTTTCTTTACTATATTATCTATGGAAGATCAACTGCTACTTGTTGTGTAGGTGGAGCATGTGGGATTATATCTAGGCTGACCATAGGAATGGCCACTAGAATGACCAATAATATTGGGGCTCCCTTTCTTACTAGCTAGTATGAACTACCTCGTAAGAATATTATCCCAATTTTTTTCCAAGTTTGTTATTTTTGAAAAGGATAACCCGACCTTAGATTGTGTCATTGTTATCTTCTCTATATACATCAGCTTGGTGAACTTAGTATCCCCAAGATTTCATTTTCCCTTGCCTATTATGGTTGATGGGGAGCCATAGGGTCACCATTGTATTCTAGGAGGAAAGACTTTAGCTCTTTAACCTTCCTCAACTCTTAAAGGGTAGGAGTATCATATACACCAAGGTTGACCCCATGCTCTTTAAGCCATCTAAGGGTTGTTTTCATGATATGTATTGATCTCCTAGGGATGGAATCTTCATCTTGACCACTAAAATATGGTTGGGTGATGGGTTGGGCTTTAATGTTGTTTGTGTTTTATAATGAGGATAATGTCAAGTTTTCATTTGACATGTCTTTGGGGATGGGAGTAATGTTTCATGCTATAACTTCCTGCACTATCAACCTCTTAAATTTCCATTTCTAAACATCTTCTTTAGTGGTGCAATTGGACTAGATGTCCTCATAATGTGATTGATGTAATATCACATTAGTATCCATATTTACCAACCACCTAATGTCATAATTGGGTTAGGGTGGCATCTTATCAAGTGCATGTAGGCCCTTCTCCTGCTCTAACCCCTTTGCCTTGGAAATTGAAGGACATGAATAATACCCTATTACCATAAGAAATTTAAAGGATTTTTGATCTTCTTAGTTTTAATCATTTCATGTGGTAGCAAAAATTTTCAGCTTAGTTCCATCACCATCAACTTATCATCCATATACCTTGGCAACTTGTACAAAGACCCCAAGTACCCACTACCTAGATGTATGTAAATGTTCTGAATTATATGTATGTGGCACCATACTTATTTGGATATCATAGACATTCTATTGAGGCTCCTCAAGGGATAGAAATCACTCATCATGGGGTTGAAGAAGTAATTATAAACTCTACAAAAATTATTCTTGGACCCTTCTAGGGTAACTTTTGGGTATGCTTCATATATTCTCATTCTTGAAGGTTCCTAGTGAGTCCTTGAAAAGTCCTATTGTGTAATAGGATGTACATCAAGTAAGAAGACATGTAGAAAGTACTTGTGAACACTTCTTTAGAAATAATTATAGCTTGGAGCTGCATCATTTGCATATGTAGATTATCATTGAGTATGGCCACTTAGTCTATCTTCTTCTTCCCTTCCAACATGCAAATCATAATTAGGAACATCCATGGTTCAAACTTTTATACGGTAGGCACCCCATAGATCCTGGTGGCCATGGAAATAATACATTGGGGTAATTTATTAAACTCTACCAATTCCAAATTTTTGGACATTTTGGAGACCTTCTATCTCTTATTTTCTAGCCAACAAGAATTTACAACATCTCAAATTGCCTTATCATCCTTTTTAACATATACCTAGCATTCCTCTGAGGAGAGTGTAATAGTTTCTAGCTAGGGGGAATTTTAAGCATGACATTGATGGTCAAAAGGCTAAAAGATAATACAACTAAATGACTACCATCAATAATAGTCCTAGTGTCTAGTTGGTATGCTTTAACACAAGAAATAATGTGTTTTAGGTATGGAGCAGCTAGGGGGAATGTTATTATAGGTGCAATGTAACTCATGCTAACATTAAAAACTACCTAGGGGGGGTTAGGATATTGTAAAATATTCATTAGGGCCCCAAAATCTAACCCCATAATATCTATATTCCTAATAAAATCCAAAATTGAAACAATATGACCCTTTACTAGGGTTTAAGATGTCACCATCTTTTTCTAGCTCTCTAGTGCAATATCTTAATACCAAATGAAATTTTTACTCAAACAATCATCAAGATATCTCTTGACTCTTCTCAAAGAACATAACATAAGGAGAAAAGGGAAAAATTACTTTTTAATTTGGAGGGATGTGCACACTAAAATATGAAGGTCTTTAAAGAATTTATTATAATCACTCTCTCACATTGCACTCAGCTAGGGCACACAAATAACTCAAAGGCACAAATGTAAGCTCTGAATGCAAAGGTTAATTTTAAAATGAAGACAAATACCTAGGTTATAATCCCTTGTATTTTAATATTAGAGTTACCATTAATGTTCTAAATCCTAAAGGCTAATCACCACCCACTCTCATTAATTATTCAAACCTCTACCAAAAAAGCGATGGAAAACATAAATGTTTTTATTTTATACTAGGTGATCCTACTTATAACACATGGAGTGACATGAGTAGAAAATACATCATGATACCTTTTTTGGCCTTCAGGTTATTTTTCACTTCCTCACTTCTTATTTTCTATTGGTGCAGTAGCATAATAAACCTCAAGCCCCTTCTGGGACTAAGAATGCTACGTGTCATAATTTTACTTTACAAGTCTAGGCATTTGAGCCTTCAGAGACTTTTTGGATTATGCCCACCAAGAAGTAAGTGGGATGATGTTCAAAAAGGGGTTGTAACTGAGAAAACCCTAAGGAGCTACCACATGGCATCACTTTTCTTATAAATTTAGATATTTGGGCCCTAGGGACATTAAGTAACTTTCCCACCAAAAGGTAAGTGGGTAAATTTTCCAAAAAGGCTTGAAATAATTGAAGCCTTGAAAATCTACCATGTGTCCAACTTAGATGTGAGTTTAGACTCTCGACCATTTTTACCTTTTGTACTAGCTCTCTTTATTTGGGGAAGGGTGCAAGATCCCTCCAACCCATGACAAAATTCATAGAAGTCCCTTGAGATAAACACATATCCTTTATTCAGTTCATTAGACTATTTCTCACCTTAATCATCAAAACATATCAAGTGTAACTTGGTAATTTCATTTGAGGCCATAGAAACCTCCCTTTCGAACACAACGTAACAAATCTAAGCATAAAAAAAGGCTTGGATATACCTTTATCTTATCACTATGAATTTACCTTTAATGGGATCTTTAATCAACATTTTGTGATTCATTTAGAGCTAGTGAGAGTATCTTCTATCCTCATAAAGTGCCCCTTGAGAATTTAGTAAGGAGTGGAAGAACACTTCCCACTTGGTAAAAGAAAGACAAATGACATGATTAATTATGAACATATATTTCAATCTTCCAAAGGGCTGGGGCAAGTGACTAAAAAATTGACACTCATTAAATTTGGACACAAGAATTTTATTGATAGGGGTCCAATTACTCCAATGCAATTTTGGGTGCTAACAGTTCCTATAACCAACAACTATTCAAAATATAGATAATACACACCAAAAATATTCAAATCTAAACAAACTATCCCACTAGGTTAAACCAAGAAACAAAGAGACTTTTGCTAAACTATCACTAATACACTGTAAGACTGACACTAAGATTTAGCCAAAAACAAAGTAGAGGACAAACATACAAGATAACCAAAGATTAAACAATTGATTCCTCAAAGTAAGATTAGTCCAAAATGATAAAAAAACCCAACAATATCCTTATCCTATTTTATCTTATCTTTTTTTAATCCTCCTATGCTATGTTTACTCAAGCCTTTAGCTAAGTCTGCCTTGCCCTTCTTCTTGCATAAAATTTTGAGAGAATTTTCAACTACTTTATCTTAGATATCCAACCTATGATTTTTACCCTTCTTGTTACCATTACTACTCTCACTTTTTTTTATTTCTCTTGGAAGGGTTTTTAGCGGAGACAAGTTTTTTTTCCCCCAAATAATTTTCCTTCATGGGTGATCTAATTTTCACCCTAATAGATTGTGGTATAACAGCCACAAGTTTTCATCTATCCAAAATATTTTTTAGGTTCTTAGTTTTGACCTTTAGAGAATTTCAATATTTCATTTGCTTAAAAATTAATTGTCCCTAATTTTCTATCTTGACATCTAAATCTAATAATTTTATGTCATAAACCATGGAAGGGTCCACAATTTCCCTTCTCTCATCCTTTTCCTTTTCTTCTACCACCTTCTTGGACTCTTTTGGTAGATCATGGAAAATATTCCTTTGAACATCCTTCTTGGGTTTTTTTTTTCTTCCTCTTTAAAATCTAAGGGTCATGGACTTTAAGCTTTCCTATTTTACCCTTGTCCAATAATTTCACTAAATGATTGATATGAAAAGGGGTTTTATCCAAATTTTTTTTAAAGGAATCTAGGTTATTCACTCTATTATCCTTAGACTTATCTGAATCCTCCCCATCGTTCTCTTTGCTCCCATCCATAACTATTTGTACATCCTTCCCCGTCATGGATTTCCCCCTCTTGATGATTATAAAAATTAAACCATGGTGAATGAGGTCATTATTTAGATTCATTTGGAAAAGATTAACATTGATATCAAAGGATTTGAGTAAGAAATAAGTCAAATTTATTCTATATCCCATAAAATGGTTCATAATAGGGAAGTCATGGGAAAAGTGGACATGAAACTTACCTTCTAAAATGAGATATTTCATAATTTACAGACAAAAATCAGGCCAATGTTTTAGTAGGTCCACCCTCAAAAATCCTTTCTTCTTAGTTATGATATCTTCATCCATTTTGAAAAAAATAGTCATGATTTTTTAATTTCTACACTTGTCCTTATAGGCTTTAGTGCCTTTTCAGCTCATATAGTCACCTCCCCAATCATTTCTTTAGAACCTCTCATGCACACTTTACATTAATTCTAGCCTAAGTAAAATTCCTTAGACACCTTAGCATCATACCTAATTATCCTCATCATATATTATACCATAAATCCCTTCTGTAACTTTTACCACATCTTAGAGTTGTCTTTAGATTTTTCATATGAAATACATTCAAGTAGGTCCTTGTCACCTCCTATAGCTTATTCTAATTTATTCCTTTGTGAAAACTTTGAATTATTCAAGGCCTTCATGAACTTCAACATAACATCTGATTTAATAGTGTTAATAATTTTGACACACTTTACTTGATTTAGTCGATTTTCTATGTCCTTGCAATGAGTTTTGGAATCATTGTGCTTAATAGCAATTATATTAGGATTAATCATCAATAATTATCCTTCATGAAATAAGCCCCTCCTAGAGATAATTATTGAGATTGAAACCTTATTTAACATTTGTATTATTTGGGATGAAAAGTAATCAAACCTTTGCCATATGATAAAGTCTTGATTGAGGATTTTGATGTTTACTAACCCATCTTATACCTTACTGCCATCCCTGTAAATATGATTTATTATAAACTCCTTTATTTTGTTTATTAATCCTTTAGTATATTTTATCTTTTTATTAATGGATGAATATGCATTCAATTTACCTAAGAGGGAATTGAGTATATTGAGAGAGTCCCCTTCTATAAAATATATATATATATATATATATATATATATATATATATATATATATTAAATTTTTAGATGCACCTCCATCTAAATACCCCAAAGCACTGATTTGGCCTCAGTCATATGATTGGTATGGAAACCCATTGGTATTGCATAAGTAGTAATTAAAACACCCTTAGAGTCCATAATAACCCCTCCTCCTCTTTCCCTTCTAGGGTTTCCCTGGCATCCCCATCGAAGTTCAACTTCATCTAGTTTGCAATGGTTTAAACCAATTGACTTAGCTTCTATCAATTTTTTAGATTGGGTTTTTAACCTTGAAGTTGATATTCCTTTTTAATAAGATAGATATTTCATATTCTGAGCTATCAAGTTTATCTTTTGAAATAAAAACCTTCCAATTATCTGTAATAGATACACACAGTCTATAGAAAGTTGTTTTTAGACTTACTCTTTTATTTTTTAAAATGTAGTCATTCTAGCTTTCTAGATTTCCCAAAATAAATTAGGGAGGGGGTACCATAAGAAAGATAACAAATTCAAATTCAAAAGTGGTTTCCATTAATTTGTGAGATCCATGATTGATCTAGTTTAACCCAAGCTACATTTAACTTTTGAAGAAGAAGATCCAAAATTTTTGAAACAAAAGAGCAGTTCAACAGAAGGTGGCTAATCGTTTCCTCTTTGGATTTATACAAGACACACTTTTTAGGTATTATCATACTTATTTTGATAAGGTTTTTAATAATAATTTTTTTATGTTGGGAACAATCTTGGAAATATAAAATGTTGACTTTGGGAATGAGATGTTTTATCCATAAATATTTCTAGTGGTCTCAATCTTCCTCTCAGTCTAATTCAACTAGGTAACTAGTTTTAATAGAGTAATTTTTGCTATCCACCTCCATCCAAATGAGGGTGTATTATTTATGGGATATAATGATATGTATTTTATAGATTTTTAAGTTTAATACATGTATTTATTAATTAGTTTCCTCACTCATTGTCTCTAAATGTAGAACTTTCTATTTATTGATGCCTTCAACATTTATCCAATATTTTTTTATATGTGTACTATGAATATACTTAAAAACCATACTGAGATCAAACCAAGGGTAATTTTATATAATATGGAACTAAAAGAGCTAAGGGTCATCCAAAAACTTAACTTTTTCCCCATACCCTGCCTGCCATCTATTGCCTTTCCTCAAAAGACTCTTACTATTTAAAATAGCTTTCCATAATGTTGAACCATAACTTGGTCCTTCCTCCCATAGAAGATAATACTCTTCTATTCCTTTTAGATACTTAGATTTAAGGATCTATGTACAATGGTTGTCCTCTTTAATGACTTTCCACCCTTGTTTGGTAATGAGAGCTTGATTTATGCTCTTAACATGCTTGATTCCAAGGTCCTCATTTTCCTTAAGAAAGAAAGATTTTTCACAAGACACTAAGGGAAATCTAAATATATATTTAGAGCCTCTCTAAGTAAATATACACTAATTTTTTTCCATTTTGTTAGTAAATTTTCTAGGAATTTGAAACAAAGACAAGAAAAATACTAGAATTCTTTGGATTGAGATTTTAAGAAGTTTAAGTTTCTCAGTTTGACACAATAAGTAACCTTTATAGAATGCCAAATTATTTTTAATTATTTATAATAGAGTATTACAAAGGTATAAATTCATTATTATACTAAGTAGAGGCATGTGTATATAGGTAGAACATACATTTCTTATTCGACAAGCTATAATCATTGACAAATTATTCTATAGACCTTATGGAGTATTCAATAAAAACATGAAACTTTTATCATATTTAATTAATTAACCCAAAACTAGTTCATAATATGAGAGGATAATATTGAGAGCCTTAGCTTGTGCAACTATTTCTTTACCCATCAAGGAAACATCTTTCATGAACTAACCTTGTGTGATGGGGATAATATCTAGGGAAATTTTAATACCTTTGATAATTCCTTGTATTCTATCACCTTGTAATATTTTACCAAGATTTTTAGCTAGCATGATGAATAGGTAAGGAGATAAAGGGCCTCCTTGTCTTAACCCTTTATCTACTGATAAGAGCCCTTTTAGGACTCCATTTCCTAGAATGGATAACATGGGAGAAGAGATACAATTATGAGTGAGCCCTTTGAAAAAAGTACCAAATCCAAAACTTTCAAACACCTTATCTAAAAATCTCAATGACACCCTATCATACACTTTATTCATATCCAATTTAAATAACATACCTTCTCTAAAAGAGTTTGATATTGAGTGAATTACTTCATAGATAATTAGTAACCCATCTATGATTTGTCTCCTAAAAATGAATGAACCATGTTGTTTAGCTATGATAGTTTATATAATAGGCTGGATATGCATGACCAAAGTTTTAGTGAAACAAATTAAATAGTGGTGAAAAGACTAATAGGTTTAAAATCTTCTAGTTGATTGGCTTTTGGTTTCTTAGGAATTAGGATAAGTAACATGTTATTCAGTTCCCTAAGAATGGTTCCCACTCTAACAAATTCACTCAAAGATACCTCTACTTCACTATGAATGATATCCTAGAATTATTGGAAGAATAAAGGAGTAAATCCATTTGGCCCATGGGATTTGTACCCTTACATTGAGAAAAATACATATTTGAGATCTTCCATGGATGAGGGTTTGAGAAGATTAGAGTTCTTAGTCTAAATTATGACCTAGGGAGGTTTTGTAACAACTGATCTTTATATCTGCATCTAAAAAACTACTTCCTAAAAATAGATTCGTAACATATATAAATATCTTTTCATCAATGCCATTCTTCTTCACACTTCCTTCCATCTTTCAAGATCAGTTCATAAATTATGTTAGTGTTACTATGTCTGGAATTTACTTGAGGGAAGAACTTTGTCTTTTTATCACCTTATTTCAACTACAAACATATGGATTTTTGTTTACAAAATGTTTACTATTTATCTTCTAGGGTGTGATACATGTTCAGAAGTTATTTTTCCTTGTTTAATAGATAATCATTTAAACCATTGGCATACATAAGATCTTCCAAGTTATGTAGTTCCTCATCTAAATCTTTATTTTGGGCAAAATTATTCCCAAAGAATTCTTTGTTCCACATTTTCTAAAATCTAAAAGTTTAATTCTTAGGTTTGGAAATATTTTCCCCATAAACAAAATAAGATTATGATGGGATCCAATTATAGGTAGAGAAGTCAAGGATTTAGTAAAGTGTATATCCCAATTAAGAGAAATGATAAATTTGTCTAATCTTACCTAGATCAGGTCCTCCCCAAGTCTCCTATTAGACTAAGTGTAAGGATCACTTTTTAGATCCACATCCATGAGGCCAACATTTGATATGAAATAATTTAATTCAAACATGATATTAATGAATTTGTTAGAAATTTTTCCATCTTATAATACCAAGCCCTAGGGGGTTGTTTTAGACCATAGAGAGACTTCTTCAAGTAGCATACTAGTGAAGAATCCTGAATGAACCCTTGTGGTTGCTCCATATAAATCTCCTCATGAAGATACCCATGAATAAATTCACTCTTCACATCCATTTGAGGTGCAACCCAACCATGAGCTACACCAATAGCTAGTATCAAGTGAAAATAATTCATCTTAGCAATAGGTGCAAATGTTTCTATATAGTTAATGCCTTCTACTTGGGAAAAACCTTTGTCCACTAAGTGTGCTTTATACTTATTAATATTTCCATCTATTGAAAACTTAGTCTGATATATCAACCTATATCATACTAATTTTCTTCCCTTACGAAGAGGAACAAGATCCCAAGTGTTGTTCCTAATCAATGAGTCATACTCTTCTTCCATTACTGAATCCCACTCAACTATCTCTATGGCTTCTTGAAAAGACTATGGATCAAAAGATGTGGCAATGTAGGAATGTGTTAGATCATGATGTGATCATGTTATCCTTCTATCTAGTGGATCCCTAACAAGAGGTTCTACATCTACCAAAGTCTGTATAGCCCACAAAGGCATCAATGGGCAAGGATCTAGAGGAGGAAGAAGAGGAGGAACATGTCCTGCTAAACCCTGTTTGGGAGGTATTACCTCATCATCCCTATGAGTAGATGAAGTAAGAGTATCATCATCACTACTATATGATTTTCTAAGGAAGAAGAATGAGAAATGTTAGAAGATAATTTTGAGTTACTTTATTCAAAGTAAACACTTCTTGCTATAATAAGTTGATGTGAATCTGGATCAATGAGTTGATATCGCTTAACACCATCAAGATATCTTACAAATATGCAAGTTCAACTTTGTTGTTCTAAATCATGATGCTTGTCTGAAGGTATGCGAGCCCATGCTAGACTACTAAAGACTCTAAAATGATGCACATCTATCTTCCTATTACACCAATATTTAAGAGGTGTTATCCCTTTTAAATATTTGTGAGGAACTCTATTCTATATATATGTAGCACAATTAATCACTTCCACCTAGTACGTAGGTACTAATTATTTTTCATGAATCATAAAATGTACCATATCTTTTAAGAATATATTCTTCCTCTTTATTACACCATTCTACTGAGGTGTGTATGCAACTGAATGCTAAAGATCAATTCCTTCAAGAGCACATAATTTTTCAAACTTGTTGTTCACATATTCCCTCCCATTATCTATACAGATAATCTTGACATACTTCCAAAATTATTTCTTTGCTAGATATTTAAACTCTAAAAATCTATCAAATACTTCACTCTTAAGTTTTAAAAAATAAACCCAAGTATATCTAGAATAGTCATCAATAAATGTGAGAACATAGTAGGTTTTACTAAAATACAAAGTAGGTAATGGACCCACTAAATCACTATGAACAAGTTTGAGGACTTATGTAGACCTACAAATCTTCCCTTTATCAAAATTATCCTTTAGATGTTTTCCTAAGGTACAACCATGACATACACCCCTTTGAAACTAAATCTATAGAAGTCTTATAACCATCTCTTACTGATTAAGCTACTGTAAATAGTGGTAGTTTAGATGACCAAACCACTCATACCATAATTTACTCATTGAATCAGTGTATGAGAGCAAAGCTATATAAGAATATTAAGGCACAAATAGGGAAAATGAATAAAGTTGAGTATTATTGTCAACTTTTCCCACTACAACCAAGGCATTATCCTTCAATTTTTTGATCGATATAGAATCAGGTGTGAACTCAACTTTCCTACCAGTATCAAAGTGAGTGATTTGGTAGGTAGAAAGAAGGTTAGTTGATAACTCTATCACATAAAGGACATCCTCAAATACACCACTATGAAATCAACTATACCTTTTCGTATAAAATCTACCTTAGAATCATCACCTATGAGAATATGAGGTAAGGAAATTGGTGCTAATCTAGAAAAAATTTCTTGATTAGAACCCTTATGGTGCAAAGCACCTAAATTAATGACCCATAAATTGGGAGAATTTGCTAGTGTAACTAGTGCCGTAGCTTTCCCTTTCCCTAAATTTGAAGGAGTGTAAGAATCCTTTGAAGAGGATTGATTGATGTTATTCTTTTTGAGAAGACCCTTAAGTTCATCAATCTCTTTCTTCCAACAATATTGTTCACTATGAAACCCCTTTTTTCATAAGGGAAAGGAGTGTCAATCATTTTTTATGAATCCCCTTTCTTAGTAGTGGATTTATAATCTCCTTGTGAGGAAGATTATTTCCCTTTATTCTTATCTTTCTATGACTTATTTTGATTATTTTGTTTCTTTTTACTTGAACCTGTATTTGATGCTGATGTTGAAACTTGCTTATGTTGAGGTTGAATTCCAACTAGAACTTGAGATTTGGATGACTTGATTAGACCCATATCTATTAACTTTTCTTCTTTAACCATTAGAATCTCAAAGAATACCTCAAAGTTGGGCATTTGATAAGATGTGCCCAATGTGAGCTGATGGGTCTGAAAGCTAGAGACAAAGGATGAATATTATAGACCCAATTTATGTAAGTCACAAAAAATTAATTAAATATCCTTTTTATCAATTTTACATTCAGAAAGTTGTGCTCTAAGATCTATGATTTTAGTGATGTAGTCTTGTATTATATCATAATTTTTAGGATCTAAACTAATGAGTTTGTTGTTAATTTGGTAACCATGAACCTCATCTATTTTTCCAAACAATTATGCTAATTTATCCTGAGCCTCTTTTGGAGTTGTACATTTATCAAGATGGTAATTCAAATCTAAATACATGTAAGACCGAATGCATCCAATTACTTTAGTATTTTCAAAGAGAAAGTGTTGTAACTCTTTTGCATCAATAGGTGGAGTAAGAAGAGTTGTTATGTAAGGCATATATCCTAATTTAAATAGCATTCCAAGCATTCTATTTCCATGTATTATAGTTGTATATTGTTAATAGTGGGAACTTAGGACTCCCCATGATGCAATCAAAAATAAATTGTCACAAAGTAGAATCAAAGACAAAAAAAACCACAAAATCCCCCTGAATTACCTAGTTTTATCCCACTCAATAATTATTTTGGGCATTTTATAATTGATTGTAATTACAAGGATGAAATATAACTTTTCTATTTTACAAAAAGCTCATTTAGTCCTTCTAGTCAAAAATTACAAAAAATGTGTACTTTATTATAAAAATTTTGGCACCAATGTGTTGTTCTTGAAAAAATATTAACTTTAAAAAAAATGGGACCTCAATTCGAGGTCGTATGTGAAATTTATGAGCCTTTGAAGTTGCAAAAATTAGGATGGGCAAGAGCTACTATATAAAAATCTGAATTCTAGAAAAAATTGGAAAAAATGAAGGTACATCAGTGAAGATCATGAAATTTTAAGCTTTTTTAAAAGAAAATCACTCAAAAAAACCTCTTGATGTTCAAATAGAGGGCTTCTGAAGTTGCCCTTTCAGATCTACCTACTGATTCGTGAGGCCTGCCAATTTTTTTTTTTGGGTCTACATAGTTTGTACAACCATAGCTAGGAGCAAAAAAAAAGTCTTTCGAAGTGACTGTGTCCAAATTAGACAAAATTTTATATGGATCTGTAAGTTTTGATGTCTTTTGAATGCAACCATGAGGTCCATTTTGCTCATAAACACTTCAATTTTTAGGTACCCACTGGATTTGGGTGTGGTGTTTCTAGATTAAAAACTTGCTAATTTTACCTCTTGTGCCCAATTTAGATAAAATTTTAGATGATTTTGACTATCTCAGGCACTCTAAACTTAATGGTGGGCTCAAAAATTCTTCACAAAGCTCTAATTTGTATTTGTATATAAAATCAAAAAAAATGATCCTATATCTAGATATTTTTCTCTTGAATATTTATCAATATATATATTCAAGATAGCTCTGGTACCATGTTAGAATTAGCTACAGGATTTAATCAATCTAATAGAAAGCATAAATAAGAGATAAAAAAGTAAAGTAATAAACAATAACTATATATCTGAGATAATAATAGAAATGAATAAATAACTCAAATATGATGAATTACTCTGATAATTCAATATTAAACTGATATGGAATACATAAATAGCCATTGCAAAGCATGCATGATAAAGATTAGGGAACTCACACAACACGTGTAGTTCAACTTATATCTATTTACATGAATTGTGGAGTGCAACTCCACACTAACAAGATAGGTGTCCAACTTGTGTAAGTGATTTAACACAAGTTGACTGTTAGTTAAATAATCTTATCCTATCTTACCCTGAATAGTGGAGTGGAACTCCACTGTAACAAGATAAGTGTCTAAGTTAACTACTAGCTAAGCAAGATTATCCTATCTGGTGCAAATTATTAATAAACATAATAAACTAATTACAATAAGTAATTAGTGTACCAAAATAATAAATACAAGTAAATGCAATAAAGTAAATAAATGCACCAATAGAATTCAATGAATGTAATTTAAGGTATATGATTAATCCTTGATATTTACATTATTTACTAAGAATTTATTAGTAAAATTACTTACATACTTTATAAGTCATACTTTAAATATATGCAATCAGATGGTTAGAAATATTTTGATTGAGTGGCTTATTTCTCTTTTTGATACTTAGTAAAGTGGAAGTTAATAAATAAATGTTAATGACTAGTTGTTGTGGAGTAAAATGGAAGATAATTGATTTCCTTATTTAACACTTGATTTTTTAATGTATTAAATTGTATTTAACTATATGGATTTATATGGGTTCTACTCATACTATACATTTGATTCAAATAATTTACACAAGTATGGCAATGTCGTCTTGTATGACATTTAGTTGTATAATTGTGAAATTTAATAAATCTTCCAAATGTTTGGATTAATAAGTATAGTTGTTCTCTTGAATATTTTTTTATTGAATTTTATTCATTTGAGTATGCTTCCATTTAAGGGTAGATGATATTCTCTATGCTCTGATTCAAAATGCATCTAGAGTTAAATGAGCAATGCAATCTTTAATTTATAGTGTTGTATGAATTATAATCAAAGGAGAACCTTGAAATAATCAAAAAATATTTGTTACATTAGGTTAAAATTAATGTTAAGGACTCAAGGACTGTAATAAAATAGGTGCATAAAATATAAAAGATCATACACGAATTGAGTCATTAACTCATTTCTTAGTTGTACTTTCATTGTTTGAATTCCTATACTAGTTTTAATTATTTTTGAAGCTTTCTCTCTTGTCACTTGTGATAATTCTTAGAGCAAAATATAGTGTTTCCATAAAGATAATATATATAAACAAGATGTGTATGATGGAAGAATAAATAAACATAATTTAATATTAAGTTGTTTTAATAGGTTTTGATTGCTAAGTTGAATATTGGATACATAACAAGTGAAGTTATTAACCTTAATATCAAAGTGTAAATATCTTGATTGGGTAGCATTATATGATTCTAATTTAATTATTATTGTAATATGAGTTGTTGGGATAACACTCTGGTAGGTTATTGCATGCAACTTATTATGTACGAAGGGGTAACTATTATGATACTTTGTGGTTGTAAGTGTTGACTCAATTTGAATAAAAGTATGTATCTTTGTTTAAATAAGGTTATTGATCGATGCCTATTAATGTTGTGCCTTGAAATGAAGTGTAGTCTTAAGTTACCATGAACAATATTAATTACTACTTGTGATGTTTTTGTTACATGAATATTAATGTTGTACCTTTTTTATCAATTTTATTAATATTCGTTGTAAGTATATGTTGTATTTTTACTTAGCATACTTGTGGGTATATTTATGAATAAATTCATATTCATTTGTGCATAAATTATTTTGTTATAATGATTTAAGTTAATAAGAAAATACTTATGAGTTGAATTTTCCTTTACCTTAATTAACTTGAAGACAATTTTACATGAAATAAGAACTCCTTTAAGGTTGAGTCTTGTTAAGTTGGCCTTATGGGAAAAATGACTTGTGGAAATATTTAGGTTAGAATTTATAAGGGTATGAAAGTACACTTATGCATATCGAGCTTAATATAACTCAATGGGATTGAATGATTTATTATAAGGTCCACTCAAGAATACATAATACTATGGAAATCACATTTAAAAAACCTTCATGTATTATTTATTTAAGATCAAGTCTCAATTATTATAGAATTGATAAGCCTTTCAGTACATTTAGTGTGAAAAGCACTATAATTGAATTGTTTTTTTGTAAAAATAGTTGGGGTTCATTACAAACATTTTTTAAATATGTAAAAAAACATATTCATCATGAAAATTAAATAATAATATAGTTATCATAAAACATAAATAACCATAGTTACAAAAACTATATTTAAAAATAATAATAAAATAGCTTATAGAGTATTTTACAGGAAACACCCATCACAAAAAATGAAAAAAACAGTACTCTCCATTATCATCATCACCACCACCACTACCACCACCATAATCCTCATCATCATTGTCATCCTCATGATGATAATTCATCATATGCATGTAATGAACATCTTTTTACAACCTTAATAAAATGATTATTATATATCAATTTTTAAATAAAAAATAATAATGATTGAAATATAATAATATTATTAATAACATTCACAACAATTTTTTTTTTTTGTGGCACATAATTTCCATACATAAAAATTAAAATATAAATAAATGAGATATTTAGTTTTAAAAATAGAACTTAATTCCACATTCATAAATCCATAAAAAGACTTGTGTTATAATTTTAGCTTAATATTTTATCATCTTTTAATAAATATAGCTAATTTATACTTAGATACCTTTTGTGATGCCAATGTGTCTCAAAATTGATGTGAAAACTATTATTTATTTCACAACATGCCCTATTTTTAGTCAAAAAAGGGGGACCCTCTTTTTGCTTTGAACAAGCTAAGTTTAATTATTTTGCTTTCTCATGGTTTAAAGCTAAGACTTGGAGTGATATATCATTCATATTTTTTATAATGAATTGTCCTTATGGCATAATATTAGTTTACATCCTTGGCATTGTAATGATATTGAGTCTAAACTAAGTTCTTTGACATTATTTCCACATAGTTTCCCTTTGAGAAGGCTCGGATGCATCTTGTCTTTGCATTTGAAAAATCCATTCACCTTTAGCCTTTTGGTGCAGATTTGGATTCAAGGTATGCCAAGATCAAGTCTACTTATTGATCTCAGCTTGATTGATCCCAATTTTATTGAGCTTGAGTCCCAATATTCTACTCCATTAAACTCCAAATGTCTTGAACTTAAGTCAGTCGAGTTGAGTTGACTAAGTCCAAGAGGCCAAGCTTGATGGCATAAATTATTTCCTATTCCATTAATCGCTAGTATTCCTTTTTGAGCTCAACTCAACTGAGCCTGAATCCATCAAGATCAAATCTCTTGACCCTAACTCAGATGAGCTCAATGCATCCCAAGTCTTTACCCCAACCGTTGATCTTCTAGATCAATGGCTCGAGATGTTCCCAATCACTTTTTCTAATTTCCTAAGTCTTTTTTCACCTTCAACTCTCTTAAATGGTAACAAGTGTCACCATCTAGGATTCAAGGCCCTATTCATTCCATTTTCCATGATTTAAATCCTCCCAATTGAATGCTAAATGTTTGATCTTGGGATTGATGGCTCATGTTGACCTGTCTATGATGTAGTTTGCATACTGAGATCTACCCTTAGACTGAAGGCCCAAGATCATGCCACATGGCATGATCTTAGGAGTTTAAGACTCAAAGTAGGATTTATCCCATTATTTTGACTCATAGACCCTATGATCATGCCATGTATCATAATTGTATTCCACCATGGAAAATAAAAAAGTTGAGATGATTACCATCTTGTCCACCTAGACCATGGACCAATGAACAAGGAGAACCACATAACACCTCAATGATGTCATCAATAAATTAAGACATAATTTGATGGTTGTCTACCCATAACCATATCATTAACCTAATATATTTTAAATAATAATAACATTCCATGTAGCACTTAATGGGATTAATGTTGATGGTCATCCAAAATATCAAATCCGTCAAACCTCCTAGAGTTAGATAGTGGAGGGAATGAGTGTTTATCATGATCTTTTCTTGTAATTTGGATAAATTTTAGTTTTTTCATATTAAAAATACACTTACCTTTGGATGACCAGTTTTAATATTCCTTTTGAGAGTTATTTTGATAAATACTACATATAATCTAAATTGGGGCTTTTGTTGTTTAATTACTATATCTAGTTGTAGATTGAGCTCAAGATTTCCTTCATGAAATTTGCCATTAATATTTATATTTATCATTGTATTAATATTAATTTTATAATATTTATGTATTTATTTTGTTGCATGTTTCTATTGGGATTTTTTTAATTCATTATATTCCATCAATTTATGATAGTTATTTTTTAATTTTCACAAGGTTCCTAATCAAGTTTCCTTGAAATCCTGATATCTTTATATGTTTCCAAGTGGTAGCATCTCAAGGACTTAAATACTCAAGGTAGTATAAACTATTTGAGTAGCCCTGAGTTTTTGAAGACTCGAGATACTACCAAGTGGTAGCATCCCAAGAACTTGGGACCTTGGGGTAGCAGTTAACAACAATATTATTACCAAGGATCCCAATGGAGTGAAGGTATGTCATGTGGAGGTAGTTGCATAATATATCATAGGGAATTTAAAATTGGAAAACGTATACCTATTTTATATATTCTCAATTAAAAATTATTATTCTTTCTATCCAATATAATGACCTTGATAGTTTAGGAAAGTACCAAGTGGCACTTTCCTATGAAGATGCATGCACAAAGAAGTAAGGCCCAAGTCTAAATTGGAAAGCATGGAAAAAATAGATAAAATGTAAAGTCTAGATATAAACAAAGAAACATAATATATATTTAAACCAATGAGAAAGTGACAAATGCCAGATTTTGGTGGATGGATAGATCCCAAAGTAATCAATCGATAAATAAAAAGTGATAGTGTGGTAATGCATGAATAAAAAATGCCCAAATCTAGTGAGTGGTTAAAATTTTTGAGTAGGATCTTAAGTGATGGTGGATACACATATTATGATTCATGGTCAACAAAGTAAGTGGATGAAATCACTTGTTTATTTTGAGGAATGATTGGCTCATCTAGTATAGGCATGCCCTTGGCATGCATAGTCTTACTTGATTTAGAAGTCAAGGTGTGAGATTACTTATTTTGAAATTTTCAAATTTTGAGTTATATAGCTGGTACCCTTGTGTATATATTTGTTTTTGAAATTCTTTATCAAGGATAGATTATAGTTTATTATAATAGAACATATATAATTAGACATTTTTATCCTTTCTCTTGTTGAGTTTGTTATTACTGAGATATTATTTTACACTTGAATGATTATAATAACCCAATAATATTAATCAAAAGGCATATCTTGATGTTTCAAAGGTTGTTAAGAGTTTAAATATCCTATGTATTTATATGGTGGTGGTGGCATTTTCTTCTTCTATAGTTACCTTCCTAGACTATTGCACCATATTTGGGTTGAAATTGTGCTAAGTATGGCTCAACTAAGGGTTGGTTTTAATGGGTTTTCTCAATCAAAAATAAAAAATACATTTTAAATATAAATAGGCTCTTTCTCTCTTTTACCCTAACTCATTTGCACTTTCTTTTTATGAATGAGCTGAGTTAATTTTGGGTATCAATAAATTCAATCTAGAATTGAATGCTTACCTTGATTTTTGTTCCATGTTTTTCTTATCACTAGTGTAGCATTTTTGCATCCATGAGTGTTGATAGATCCATGAACAAAATCAACTATGTCTATGCTAGATAAACCTTGAAAATGTTGTATTTATTTTGAGGCAAGTTTATGCTAGTGTTAGCATTAAGAAACTTGTGGCCTATTCACAAATGACTAAGTTAGAGTTATCATTGAGACTCAATTTATTTAACGGACCCCTTGTATTGAATATTTACACACCAACCCACTGAGTGAAGGTCATTATACCAAGACCTATTACATTTAGACCTTAGGGAAGCATTTTATTAATAGGATCTTCTTCCTTTCAAGAGAGGCAGAGTCTTAGCAAATCCTACCTAATTTTTATTACATCAAAAACACCATCAACATGTTCTGGAACTAGAATGAGGGTTATGAACACAAGTTGAATCAATAAAAAATCTCAAACTAGGACATTCTATAAACCTTTACTTTCACACTGAGTTATACCATTGTTTAAGTTGGAAATCATAAGGATAAATAACATATCTAAGTCTATTGGGACCAATCTAGATCTTTTATAACTCATAAAGCATAAAAACATAAGAGATAACAAAGGATAAGATAAATCTAATCCTATCCAGTCAATTAGTAATTCACCAACAACTATGATTACTCCTTTGATCATCCCATTTATTTCCCCCAACATATTCCAATGGCCAATCCCATAGCATGGCTTCTATAAAGAGGTTATTATCCTATAGTTGTTCATGGTATAGCCCATGACCTACCTAAGAACCCAAATAAATGTCCTAAATTCATAGTGGGAGGAGTCCAAACAACATAGGAACATGTCCAAGAATTCAATGATGCACTCATCAAAACATAAGTCCAATTTGAGGATGTTTCCTATAGATTTTTTTCTTATTCCTTGGGTGAAACCACCTATGCCAAGTATATTTTTTTACCCCATGGGTTAAGCACTTCTTATGCTAATTTAGATACAATATTTGTGAACCATTTTAGACTTATCATCAACCCTATTGTCCTATATCACCATTTCATTACTAATAGGAGAGAGAACAATGAGCTTATGAGCATCTTCAATACTCAATTCCATAATATATACCAAAGATTGAAGGAACCCTACATATTAGCAGAAGGCCCTACCATCTAGACCTACTTGAGGGCTCTTGATCTTTTGATGCCAATGTTCCTTATAATAACCTTAGTTATACTTGAATCCTTATCATTGGATTATAATGAAGATTTGGAAATATAACAATAGATGGTAACTTAAGGATATAACGTAGTCATTTTACCATATTCAAGACAACTAAGATATTATAACTAGATTCCCATGATTAACCAAGCTCTCATCTAATGTACTCTATTAATGGATCCCATCCTACAAACCTTGTATATAATTTTAAATATAGTGTATAATCTAACTATAATGAACTAAATTCATGATGTTGAGCCATTTTTACCTCCAAACCATGATTTCCCATAGGTAGCCAATAATTAGATTGTCCCAGTCACTTAAAATAATGCAATTGCTATGCTAAGTAATATTGGTTATGTTTCGTCTAATGGAAATACATTGGTATTCCCCTCAATATTGAAAAAACAAGATGATAAAAACCACATCATTAATCAATCACAAACTATTTCCCCAACATTTCTAAATGTTAATACACATGTGGCAAACCCACAATAATAGCCTAAAAATTACACAAATATTGGCATAGACCTTAAAATAGGTAATATGAGATAAATGGTCCAATGTATATCCAATGATGTAGTCAACCTTCATATACAAGGCCCTCATAATTAAATTTAAAATGAAAAAAACACACCCCAAGGTAGGAATTTCATTTTACAAAGGCCTAATAGGTAATGGAACACCTAACTAATAATGGGAATGTGACCAGTCCTCTTAATAATGACAATCATAACAAAAACAAGGCTTCTCATTCTATGAATTTAATAGACATGGATTTAAAAACTTGATGTAGAGTGCATAACATGATTGACCATGAAAATACCAGTTTTACTAAGTTTATAGCTTCCTCAAACATCTTCCAAAATGAGATGGATAACATGGAACTAGTGCCTACTTCTAATGATAAACCAACCAATATGGAAGAAACCTAGGCACATCTCTAGTATTTGAGACCTATGAAATTACATTTGAGGATGAAAATGATCCTAAATACAAATTAGATGAGTCCACATATTTAGGAAAATATAAAATGGGAACAATTATTAGTTGAGAAGTAGATCAATTAATCCTTTGACTACTTATACACCTCTAAGAAACACTTAGGTCTTACTGATGTAAAATAAAAAAGTAATCCTCCCCCACCCTAAATGACTTACTGTATTTTATCAACCAAAGAACTATGTAGCCCATATTCTTCCTAGAAGACATCAAGAGCAATGTAAATTATCTATAACATTATAGAGGATTTAAAGAGAACCAAAGTTAACATTACTATGTTTAAAGTGATACAAATGTCTAATCTGAGATTTTTTTTTTTTGAAATCATTTTCTAATAGTAAGGTAAATGAATCTATTAAAATTATTAATGCACATTTATCTTTATATAAATAAAAATTGAGAATTTATCCTTTCTCCTAATAATTATAATCTTTGGCAATAACTTACATAATTTCTTGGTTAATTTAAATGCCTCTGAGAATGTCATGCCATATGACATTTACTAATAATTGGGAATCACACCTTCTAAGTAAAATCAAAATGTAGTCCAAATGGATAAAACATAGGTGAAATTAGTGGGGAATTTGAATCACATACATATGGAATTAGCCTCAAATACAAAGATTTAACAATTCATTGATATCCAAGTGGTGGATATCCTTGATGATTATGGTATGTTGTTAATTAGAGAATGGTTGAGGACACTTAATGGATATATGGAAAATATTTTTTATCAAATGTGGTTACCATGACATGGTTTGCCTAACCAGATTAGAATTGAGTGAGAACCAAATGTGACACATATGATCACCAAGTATAACCAAACAAATAGGGTCCTCTATGAAGAATAAAAAATGGAAGTATACTCCCTAGATAAAGAATAATGGTCCCATGATAGACCCTCTATTAACGTGATTAGTATGTAACAAAATGAATAATTGGAGGAATTAGACCAAAGATGATCTATGTTATGCCTTAGATATGGTCACATTTCAAGATGAAACATTAGAATGTGAGAATGTGGAGCTTGATGATATAAATAAGAATGAAGATATTATGAACTTTTCCTAAGATGAGGCAACCAAAATGGATATCTCCACCCTATCTTCTCCCATATAATAATTTACCATGATGTCTTCATCAATTAAAAGACTTAGTGTATTCTTAATGAGAAATGAATCCATGAAAAGAGGCTACCCAAATTTGCATGAAATATCTAGTTTAGTCTCCTCTAATGGTAAAATTATAGATCTAAATACATTTAGGCCTACCCCTGATAATGATGATCTATATGGGAATCCCTCACTAAATGAGAAATAGAGCATATGCTCGATCAATAATGATAAGTCATTTGTTAAAGGGTTGTTCATTGGTTTCCCCTATTAATGAAAACCAAATTGTGAAGCTATCACCAATGGGAAAATAGAGTGATTATGTGCCCAACCTTAAGTAAACATAGAAATTTCACATTATAACAATGCTTCCCTAGTATGGACCACCAAGACACATGGCATAGTCTAATTTATGGATATTGAAGTTTGATGGTTTTAAATCCAAAAGGGGTTGTGGTGCTAGATCAAAATTAATCAATCTAGGAGGGAAATGTTACCTAGATGCATACTACCTAAAATTCACTTATACCAATAATGTGAATAAGTATGAGGCTTTGGTATATGGATTTCAGTTCACCTTGGGAAAGAAGGTGAAGAAAATTAAGGTGTTGGGAGACTCTAAGATAGTATTTAAGTAGGTGAGGTTCATATATTCATGTAATGATAAGTTATTTTCAAAGTATCACAAAAAAGTCTAAACCTAATTAATTATTTCAATTCATTTGGAATTTAGACTTTGCCCAGATAAAATAACTACATAATAGATGCACTAGCGAACATTGCAAGCACTTTGGATCCCATTGCCAGTTTGAAAATGAGAAGATTCTTTGTATAGCTAGTGTCTACCCCATAAATATCAAATAACATAACCAATTTACAAGTATTAAATGATGACCAACACATATTAGACTTCATCACCAACATAGAAGTAGTCACTAATAAAATTGTTGATGAAGATGGTCAAAAAGACTTTGAGCTAGATGAGGATGAACCATCATTCTAAATACAAATAATATACCTAAGGGGATGATATAAATTGAGAGGATCTTTGACATGTATTATCAAAAGGAAAATGATAAGTCTACCCTTGTTATGGACATGTTTTATAAGCATTTCAACTTGGGGATTGTAAATGATCCAAAAAATGTGATTCTAAGCACAACCAATAGCCTAGAAGATAAATGGGAGATGACACAATCCCTTAGAGATTTTAAATATTTGATTTCATGTAATTAAAAATATATAAAGTCTAAAACACCTCCATATTGAGATATACCATCCCTTTGAATTTGAGAGTCAGATCCTTTAGGTAGAGACAAAGGCCAGTTAATCTACTACTTGATCCACTAATCTTCAAAGAAGCATGAAAATTTCTTCTAACAAGAATCATATTTACAATTAGACACTCCACATGGGTTACAAACTTGGTTTCAATGAGGAAGAAGAATGAGGAGATCATAGTTTGGGTAGATTTATGAAATTTGAATAAGTCATATAAAAAGGATAACTACCACTTGCCCTCATTAGATGAAGTTCTAAAAATTGTGAATGGATATCAAATAATGTCCTTCTTAGATGGATAATTTAGTTGCAACTAGGTAGTATTCAATTATTAGGACTAGATCAAAATAATTTTCACATCCAAGTGGGGCACCTTCACTTATAAGAGAAGGTATTTTGACCTCATCAATGTCAATGTTAATTTTTAAAGGGCCATGGACACATATTTTAAATAAATTATGGGAAAGTTTATTATGGTGTACATGGATGACCTAAAAGTCTTCATAAATCATAAAGGTGACCTATCAAAGATTTGAGGAGAGTACTGCAAATATGTAAGGATCAAAAGATCTCATTGAACCTAAATAAGTGTATATTTGTGGTAACTGAGGGGAAGATATCAGGTCATATAATTTTTGAGTGGTTTATATAAATAGACCCTAAGAGAATATAAGTTATTTTGAAAATCCCATTGACCAGCATCAAGAAGGAGATGAAGTGATTCTTTGGCAAGATTAACTTCATGAGGAAGTTTATCTCAAGATTTGATGAGATATTTAGACCATTAAAAATCATGCTGAAGAAGCATGATAAATTTTAATAGAAAAGTGAAGCATAAGAAGATTTCACCCAAATCAAAGAGGTAATTGTACACACACCAGTATTGATTAGCCCTAATTATACTCAACCTTTTTATATTTACTCCTTTACTTTAGAACGTTTGACTACTATTATTTTGACACAAATAAAATATGATGGAGATGAGTGACCTATTTCATTTATGATATCCACTTTGATAAATTCATAATTGAGATACACTGTGATGGATAAACAAACCTTTGCATTATTCAAGGTTATCAAGAAATTATATCATTACATATTACATAGTAAAGTATTTTTTTGTGTGCCTAATCTAGTAGTCAAATACATGCTAATGCAAAAAATTAGGTGAGTGAAAAGGCAAGTGGAAGACTATCCTTCAAGATTTTGACCTTGAAATTAGATCAATGAATATTATGAGAGGATAAGGAATCAATATAACTATGGATAAATTAGATCACCAAATCACTTGCCAACACTATGTAGTATAAGACATCACCAATGATGATTGGTATAAATATGTGTTTCACTATTTTTTTAACTAGGAGTTCCCCCAACATTGGAATGCCACATATAATAGGGAAATAAACTTGAATATAAACCACTTTATGATCAAAGTAGAGGTGTTTTATACAAGGAACCATGTAGTTATTTATTCAAGGTATCTTAATAGAGATGAAGAAGTTAGTGTGCTTATTTATTTTCACAAAAAATATGGGACTAAACATGGTTGAGGGAATACTAAATCCCAATAGATATTGAGAGTAGGCTACTACTTGCCACATATCTTCAAAATGCACATTCACATACTCAAAGTTGCAACGCATTCCAAGTAGTTACACATAGAGAGTGTAGTCCAACAATGCCTTTGTTTCCAGTAGTTGAAGCTCAAACATTTGAAAATTGGGGACTATATTTTATAGGATAAATCAATGAGAATTCATCTGAAAGACAAAAATTCATTATCATAGACATAAGCTACTCCATTCCTTAAGGTGAGGCTCAACCATTCAATAATTTCACAACTAACATAGTCATCTAATTTTTAGAGGATCATATCATTACAAGGTTTGGTATGTCTTATGTACTAGTATGTGATAATGGGCATGCTCTCTCCTCTTTATAATTACTATAGTGGGAACACAATCACTAGGTGATTCTAAAATTATCTTCTAACCATTATCGATAAGGATATAGATGAACTAAATCCACTAACAATAATTTTTTAAACATAATTAAGTGGACATTGGGAAATAATCCTAGGA